>OLKM01007794.1:0-10778 GCA_900291075.1 Melanogrammus aeglefinus | reverse complement strand
TCTATGTATAGGCCTTACATGTCTATGTATACATGTCTATGTATACATGTCTATGGTTATACATGTCTATGTATACATGTCTATGTATACATGTCTATGTATACATGTCTATGTATATATGTCTATCATGGGCGAGAGGTCATTATAAGCTATAAATGCAGTGCATGCCAAAGCCCTTCCAAATTAAAAATAATCTGAAAATATTAATCTGGCAGTGTGTTCAATTATACATAGGCCTACCTTAGTTTTACGTTTGGTTCTTAAATCCGGCCTAATCTGTTCCCGGTCTAGTCGCTTGAGAAAAGCTGGAAAGCTGACAGCTTGTCGCGCATGCGCACTGTGACACCGACTAGTCCAGTTGCTAAATTAATAATTAATAATAATTGTTTACTGTTTAGATGAAGCGTTTTGAATGGCAAAAAAAGCCCGTCAGTGAAGCAGCTTATTCCTGACAACGCGCATGCGCAAAAATGAACTATTTAATTGTTCAGCGGGAAACTGTCAGTCATTCATTGTGTTAGCCTGGTCAAAATGGCTGAAAATATGTAATTCTATTCAGGCTGAGCCACATGGCTGTCGGTGCTGCGCAACTCATTATGACTGTTTGTGTGGTCTTGTTCAAAACATGGATTATGAAACCTATCGACTTTAATATCGATCGTTGCGTTCATCTCCTCATAGCGCTCTTTTTCGGTTTGCGGAGAGAGAGGACGAAGGAGAAGAGATGAAGGAGCAGAGAGAGAGACGAGAGAGAGAGAGAGAGATACGGAGAGACTAGAGAGAGAGAGGAGAGAGAGAAGAGAGAGAGATAGAGAGAGACGACGAGAGAGATAGGAGAGAGAGAGGAGAGAGAGAGAGAGAGAGAGAAGAGAGGAGAGAGACGAGAGAGAGAGAAGAGAGAGAGGACGAGAGAGGAGAGAAGGAGATGAGGAGAGAGAGAGAAAGAGCAGCGCAAGAGAGAGCAGATGCGCGCACTAGAAAGTAGAGCGCCATACAAGTGATAACATTTACATACGGCCCGACCTCCCGGTCAAACGATCCGGTCTGGACAGCGACATATTGCCTGTTCATTCATGAAAACCATCTCGAAAACACTCTCCAGTCAAACCAGCCAGTGGGGAATGACAAATCTGCGGCGGCTCAAACCTAGGCCTAGTTCGTTTTTATTAAAAACACCGGCAGCAGCGCCTACTGAATCTGAGACGTGTCAGTGAGTTATGTAAATGCTGTGCGGAAAACCAGCTATTGGTTCTGTGATTGAGGTTGCAGACGGGTGAGTTGGAGCTGACGAGAGGATCGCGCTGACGACCGCGCTTCGTTACATTTTTTCTCATTGAAAAAACTATACAACTGGCATTTAGCTGATGTTCTCCATAAAAGAATAAGTGAAATACTGTAATAACATTCGGTTTTAGTAAATCAACGCTGTTATAGTGATCAAATGTACTCTGGAACCAACGTGATCACTACAAGATAGTCTTCCATAACCATATATATTTTTTTATTAAAAAATACAATGCCCCCACGGGGCGGCGGCGCATGGTATTTGACACTTTCAGCATGACCACATGTAAAAAGTCACCGCTCGCCCACTGATGTCTCTATATATGGTCTATGTATATATGTCTATGTATATTATGTCTATGTATATATGTCTATGCTATATATGTCTATGTATATATGTCTATGTATATATTGTCTATGTACTATATGTCTTATGGGTCAAATTCCCCACAAGGCGGTTTCGGTTAGCGACCGCGGCGTTCACCGGACGGGGCAGCCGGCGCGCTGCTTGCGGTCCTACTGAGAGCTCCTCAGCACCACGACGCCCCTGTCACAACAGTAGAACACATGGGAGTCAATCTATATATACTCTATATTACATTTATATAAAGCCCTAGCCATATATAAGATATATTATAGATTTTATTTTGTGTGTGTGTTTGCGTGTCTGTTGTTTAATCTTGTTGAACACGAGAGGTCCTAACAAGCTCTCTGGTCGCTCTTTGCCCGTTCGGTTGCTTTCACTTATTTCCACTCAACTGTTTGGGTCCAGCTGGTAACTAATGACGCAACCGCCTTTCTGAATTTCCCATGTCGAGCGGGACGCCTCCTCCCTCCCCTCGAGTCCCGCCGGTTTCAGACCTTCAGGAGACCAGGCGAGTCGTCTGGTCTCCTGAAGTTTCTGAACCGATAGACCACAGGTGAGTGTAGTCTAGCGGTATAACGCAGCAGGTATACGCCGGTGGTCATACCCCAACTAGGAAACGCTCCAGGATTTATAGCTGAGTAGGCTCTATCAGTGGGATAACTGTATGGTGACAAATAGAACAGCAGGACATGGCCAAATTGTCCTTTGTATATCTATAAGTAGCAGATAGCACCTGCCTAAACAGGTTCAAAATCTACTCAAAATAATTTGATGAAATTGTTTACAGCATGGCTAACCAATGCATGACAAGGTTGAGATGAAAGGAGATTAATGGTTCCACTCCTTTCAATTGCCCTGAATCTTTAACTGTTATCTAACATACCATACATAAATTGAATGTGTAAAAGTCTGAAATACTGCACCTTAAAATGACCATGAATTAGCTATTTACTCTCATTTGCATATGAATTTCAAATTGTGTATACCAACTGCATGTTGGCTGACATTTTACCTTAACTTTCTTTCCCTCCACTCTAACCAAATGATGGCTGTTTTTAAATTCCCTAGCCTGACAACCCAGTCCTAAAGGCTGGCACAGGGGTTCTCATCTAAAGTAACAAGGAGATATACAGTGGGATTAAAACATTGTCTTCTGTTGACTACTTGTTATGTGGTATACACATTAAAATGGGAGGACTAGACACACTCTCTCTCACACACACACACACACACACACACACACACACACACACACACAACACACAACACACACACACACCACACACACACACACACACACACACACACACACACATACGTGCACAGCACAGTACACACAGAGGACTTGTTTTGAATTAATAACATTTTCAATTCAATAAATTCCATACCTTTATTAATCTACAGAATCAGGCCTTTAGTATTTAAGCTACAAAGAACTGCAGTATTGCCAGGATGATCCTACGGAAATTAAATAGTTTTATAATTTTTCAAAAAACAACCTGTAATATGGCTACCTGACTGGATTTGCCTTGAAGGGGAAGTACATCTCAAATTTGCCTATTCAGTTTTTGTCTCTACTTGAAAAAGGTAAGCTTCCCCTGTTTGTTAAGTAGGACTATGAAATGCATGCAGTGAGTATACTTAGGCCTATGTGGATGCTGCTGGCTAGTGGCTGCTAGGAGGAAGAGCACAGGCTGGGCAGTCCAGGGCCAGGCAGGGGAGAAGGAGGAGAGAGAGCGACAGGCAGGAAGCGGGATGGGAGCATGATGGGCTAGATCAGAACATGGAGGAGGATATCTGTCCACCTAGGGAGATACATTTTTAGTCCATGTCGTTCTTGCCAAACTTATGCTGTTTCCACAACACAGCTTGAAAATAAGTATACGTGTGTATTTTACAATCTTGTTAGAGTTTGGTAGCCTAAGACTTAAAAGGGAGCATCCTGCAAATAATACTGCTTTAGATAAGAAGGTTAAGGTCATAAAAGAGGTGAAGGTCATAAGGAGACTTTTTGTCTATTTTGTTTTGTCAGTTACTTTATTTTCCTGAAATACTTATTTTAAATGTGGATTGAGATTGAGGTAGCTCAGTATCTCAGTCTTTTTCTTATCTTAAATGGTTGCAAGTAAAGAAGATCTTATTGTTTGTAAATCTGTGTTTAAATAAATATCATTGTACGGTCCTCATGGAATCTGGTTTTCTTTACCTTTGCCAGGGCTTTAATATATAGGCCTAAAGTATGACAGTGACTATAATGATTTTGAAGCTCGTACATACCCTTCTGTAGCCATCTATTTCATATTGTGCACACAATAAAAAAGAAAACGACGAGTATTGGGAGGTGGGGGCCTGTGCCCCAGTAAAGCTCTAGGTCTAGCACCGCCCCTGGTTAGGGTTAGGTTTAGGGTTAGGGTTAGCCAGGCCCGCCGCTCCGTATACGCAGAGTACGTGGGGGGAAGTAACTGGGGGGGGGGGGGCACCAAAAATTGGTTTGTAAAAAAATTAAATAAAAATAAATAAAGATTTCATTATTGAATTAAAAAAAGTACATTAGTTATGAAGAGGCCCACCGTTGTTTTTTCCTAGTTTGTACACCTATCAACTCAATTTCGGCAAACCTGGGGTCAGCAGAGGGGGGAGCTTAGAGGTTATGGTCTAGTGACATTGGACTGGGGGCCACGGGGACGCCGCTGTGTTCTGGGGTCTCAACTATAATCCAGCTGCCTTACCCAGTCACCCAGCACAGCCCCCGCCGTCCCCGGAGAGCCCAATGGACGCTCTCCTGGGTTGGTCTGGAAACTGAAGAGGAGACCGTTGTTTAAGGTGACCTCATCGGGGTCCACCTCCTCTATGCTGTCTCCCAACAAAGCTGTTGAAGGCCTCAGTGCCAATGGAGTTGGTGAAGGATAGCTCGATGGAAAACAGTGAGGAGAGGAATGACTGAACGGGCCCGCGGGACTTTAGCTCTGGCTGTTCCAACGAGTCGTCGATGTCTTTGGTAACGGTAACGGCTGTTTGTTCCTTAAGACCGTTGTTTTGTTTAAAACAGTGATTGGAGGAGGTGTTTTGAGGAGGAGAAATGAACCTTGGGCAGTAAAGGAGAACAGTTTTGGTTGTTTATTATTTGAATCAGTACTAATATCTCTCTCTGCTTGTTTGTCTCCAGGAGCAGGTTCTTCTAGTCTGGAGAGGTGGTGGAGAAACCAAAGGTACAGCGCCCCCTGGTGGACGATGGGGGGGTGGCGCTGTCCCCAGTGAGAGGCCATTAGGCCTAGTGACTAAAGGGGGGGGGGGGGTGGTCACCTGGCATGGGTGAGTTACTAGTACTTGCTGTTGTATCAATGGGTTGGTGAGGACTGAGGTCCACTGTGGTGGGTGGTGTTGGTGGAGGACCAGCAGTGGGTGTAGTCTAGGTGCTGGGAGGCGTCGGGTGGTGTTGGTGGAGGACCCAGCAGTGGGTATAGTCTAGGGTGCTGGGAGGCCGTCGGGTGTGGTGTTGGTGGAGGACCAGCAGTGGGTGTAGTCTAGGTGCTGGGAGGCGTCGGTTGGTGTTTGGTGGAGGACCAGCAGCGGGTTGTAGTCTAGGTGCTGGGAGGCGGTCGGGTGGTGTTGGTGGAGGACCAGCAGTGGGTGTAGTCTAGGTGCTGGGAGCGTGTCGGTGGTGTTGGTGGAGACCAGCAGTGGGTGTAGTCTAGGTGCTGGGAGGCGTTGGGGTGGGGGAGGTCCCTCAAGTGGTTTGGGGTGGTTGATGCCGGCAGGTGTGATCGTAGAGGGGGGAGGAAAACCTGGGGTTAGGTTAAGGGAAAGAGGTGGGAGGGCCAGCAGAGAGGGGACAAGGGGAGGTTTAAACGGTAAAGTGAGTGTGTTGGGGTGTCTAAGAGGGGCTAGGGGGACCTGTGGTGGTGTAAGGGAGCGGTGGGACGCCCTACCCTCCCCTGATGAAGCAGCGGGGGGGCCGAGGTGGTTAACAGGGAGTGTAGTGTGGTGATGGAGGGATGAAGTCAGTCCCCTGCCGTAGCCTGGTGGGCCCGCCTGGGGGCTCTGTCATAAGCCTCATTGTTGAAAGGCCCTAAACCAGTGCTGAGCTCCAGTAGGATCCCAGCATAGTGTTCTTTACAGCAGTCAGGTTCTGGTTCATCCACTTCGTAGTGTGGTCTTTTATTTTATTTAGGACCGTGTCGTTTGGAGCAGCTGGCTTGATGAATGAAGTCAGGTGAGCTACCTTTGGAGCCATCCCTGTCGGAGGGGAGCCTCTTGTGGTTGTTCTTCAAGAATCTCTATGTGATGAAGAGCTCGTAATAATTTGGGGTCAACTTTTATTGAATCAGATCTAAATTGCTTGTTGTGTTTTTTTCTACAGGGTTAACAGCTAGTAGAGGAGGCCTACGTGGTGTGGCGCGGCCTGAAGCCAACACTCTGAAGCCATTATGGTAAGAGTTATCCATGGTTTTATGGGAGTGCGTCCATTAAAGAACAGAGGAAGGGCCACACTTGATTAATTCAAAAGAGATGAGGGGGGGGGGGGGGGGTAAGGATAGGGAGGGAGGGGGGTTTAGGAGGTCAAAGAAGGATGACAACAGAGGAGAGATGCAATGAAAAACAAACTATAATTGGGTTAAGTTAAACATTACCATTGGAGAGCAGATACTGAAAATAATAACCAGTAAAATCAGCAGGGTGGGAATAGGGGACAAACTAATACAAAGGGGGGTTGTGCATCATAAAATAAAAATAACTAAACAGATACTGTAACAGAGGAGGAAAAATACTGATGTTGTTTGTCCGTGTGTGGAGAGGTAGGCTGTAGCTAAGACGGATGGTGGGAGAGTCAGGGTCAGGGTTAAGGTCAGGGTGAGGGTGAGGGTCAGGGTGAGGGTGAGGGTGAGGGTCAGGGTGAGGGTGAGGGTGAGGGTCAGGGTGAGGGTGAGTGGTGCCCCATCATACAGTACGTCACCTCATCTCCGTGTGCAGTGGTGGTTTCTAAATGCTTTTGTGCTGACTTTCCTGCAAAAGTCAAATTAAGTGTGTGTGCCTGCCTGCCTGCCTGCCTGTGCCTGCCTGCCTGCCTGCCTGCCTGCCTGCCTGCCCTGCCTGCCTGCCTGCCCTGCCTGCCTGCCTGCCTGCCTGCCTGCCTGCCTGCCTGCCTGCCTGCCTGCCTGCCTGCCTGCCTGCCTGCCTGCCTGCTGCCTGCCTGCCTGCTGCGTGCGCTGCCTGCCTGCTGCGTGCCATGCAGTGCCTGCCTGCCATGCTGCGCTGCGGCGTGCGTGCAGTGCGATGCGTGCGTGCGTGCTGAGCGTGCGAGAGAGAGAGAGAGAGAGAGAGCGAGAGAGAGAGAGAGAAGAGAGAGAGAGGAGAGAGAGAGAGAGAAGACTATCCTGATCTACTCACACACACACACACCCGGAGCAGTTCTTAGTTTCGCTGTCTTTGCTTATGATATGAAAACTGGTTTTGTGTAACAAACTCAAACAAATAAATCCACAGGACGATTAATCATTTCACTTGCTGCTCTGATATTTAAAACCTTTTAAACTCTCTCTCTCTCCTCTCCCTCCCTCCCTCCCTCCCTCTGCCTCCCTCGCTCTCTCCCTGTCTGTCTGTCTGTCTGTCTGTCGTCTGTCTGTCTGTCTGTGTCTTGTCTGTCTGTCTGTCTGTCTGTCTGTCTGTCTGTCTGTCTGTAATTACTTTTGCAATAAGCAGACTCTGATCGTCGGATTCGTACATTTTTAGTCTCTTTTTCGGGGAAACCACGGAGAACTGTACTTCAGTCAGGCCCAGGAGGAAGCGGGGGAACAAGTCCAGGTGTCCGTTCTCACTCTGTAAGGCCTTGACCACAGCACTCTGGTAGAGGAGGAGGAGTTTATCTTTCCTGGAGGTTGGTGGTTCTTCTGAGAGCAGATTGATACCAGTATCGACGAAGGACAGAAAGACATAGAGGGCAGCCAGAAACTCCTGGATGAGATCCTGAAACTCTCTCTCTCTGTCTCTGTCTCTGTCTCTGTCTCTCTGTCTCTCTCTGTCTCTGTCTCTGTCTCTGTCTCTCTCTCTCTCTCTCTCTCTCTCTCTCTCTCTCTCTCTCTCTGTCTCTCTCTCTCTCTCTCTCTCTCTCTCTCTCTCTCTCTCTCTCTGTCTCTCTCTCTCTCTTCTCTCTCTCTCTCTCTCTCTCTCTCTCTCTCTCTTCTCTCTCTCTCTTCTCTCTCTCTCTCTCTCTCTCTCTCTCTCTCTCTCTCTCTCTCTCTGGTGCATGCTGGGAGCGAGTTGTGTGAGTGAGTCGGGAGCGTATGCGTTTCAATCTTGATTTATTTTTATTTGTAATGAATTATAATTTAATGAGAGTGCACTGGTGATAGTTATTTCATTGACACTTGTTTTCTGGGGGTTTAGGGGTTTTGTGTGTGGGGTTGTGCCTGCCGGCGTAGTCGCCGGTCGGCGTCTTGCGTGGACGCCATGGTGAATGGCGAGTTCGCACGGCTCACGAGGAAGCATGGGATCAAGGTTGGTGCCGGTTTCCCGTGTAGCGTGGAGGACATTGGGCTGGCTGTGGGAGCATTAGTCGGGCATGGCAGCGTGAAATCGGCCGCCCGAATGAACAGTGCCGTAGTCCTCTTCCTGGACCAGGTGGAGAAGGTGAACCGCGTCGTCGAGACGGGCCTCACGGTGAATGGGATGTTTGTGCAGGTGCTGCCGCTGGCGCTGCCGGCAACGCGAATTACTTTATCCAATGTCCCTCCTTTTATCACCGACGAGTTTCTCAGTAGAGAGCTATCCAGACACGGAAAAATCGTCTCACCAATGAAAAAGATCCTGTCTGGGTTTAAGTCTCCTTTGATGAAACACGTAGTGTCTCACCGGAGACACATATATATGATACTTAACAATCGAGATGCGGAGCTCAACCTCCGTTTTCATGTTAAAGTAGATGATTATGATTACGTGATTTTTGCTTCCTCGTCGGTGATGAAATCTTTGGTTGTGGTTCGGAGGGACACACCGTGAGGACCTGTCCGGGGCGCGGGGAGCCGGCTCCGCCTGGCCCGGGGGGGGCAGCGGAGACCCCCGCCGATCCGCCGGTTGCAGCGGGGGGGGGGGGGAGATCTCCGTGGAGCTCGGTTCGGCGGCTGTGGCTACCCCAAAAGAGGGGCGTGCAGTTGCGGGCCCGAGTGCGGTTCTCGAGGGGCCGATCGCCCCCCCCTGCACGACGGTGTGCAGGGCTGATGTGTGCGACACTGAGGACGGTGCAGCAGTGCACAATGGTGAGGTGGAGGTGGGTGAGAGTGAGGTGAGTGCGGAAAAACTAATTAAAAAATACAAAAAAATGGAAGAAAAGGGGATGGGTGAGGAAAATATAGAGACAGGAAGTGGGGGGGAGGAGAATGTGAAAGAGGTGAGCGGGATCAGCAAGGCACAGGGTAAACCAGCTGAGGCTGAATTGGGCGAGAGTGAGGTCAGTGGGGTAAAACTAAGTGGAAAATACAAAAAGGTGAGAGAAAATGAGATGGGTGAGGAAATTAAAGAGATGATAGGAGGAAGTGGTGGGGAGAAAAATATGAAAGAGGTGAGCGAGATTAGCGAATCACAGGGCAAACCAGCTGAATCAGGGGTAACAGTAGGTGAGGCAGGGGAAGCCAGTGAGACGCAGGGGCGAGAAGAGGGCAGCTCATGGGCGGAACGGGTAGAAGGGGAGGAGATGCTGGTGGAGGAGGAAGCAGCGGAAGGAAGGCCAAAGCTTGCAGTGAAACGCAGAGGGAAGGCTAAAAGCAAAAGCAGTGATTCAAAGGCAAGCAGGTTGGGGAAAGACAAGCAGACTGGGAAAAAGCAAACCCCACAGACAGACAGTGACAGTGGAGAGGAATGTCTCTCAGATGACAGTGACATTTTACATATGGAGAAGCTAAGTTGTAGCCAACAAAAGAGGATATATTCATCAGAGAGGATTAAGTCCTTTCTTCAGGACACGAAAAATGTAAAAGGGGTTAAGCTCGAGGAGTATTTCCCAGATATTCCAGCTTTTTATGTATCTGCCAGATTTTATGCAAACAACAGACTTGAATCTGGTATTACAGACCAAGAAATGTACAGACTGAGGAAGCTGGTGTTGAAAGCAAGAAGACAGATGAACAGCAATGAGCATAGAATTTCTGATGTGTGTCTTAACTAAATTAATGTTTTTATTACTTTTATGTTTTTATTTCGTTTTAAATATCCCACTCATGACTGACGTTTTTAGTATGGGAAGTCTTAATGTTAATGGAGCAAGGGAGACAAAAAAAAGGGCACTCATTTATGAGACTTTTAAAACAAAACGAATTGATGTCCTTTTTTTGCAAGAGACCCATAGTTGTACTGAAAATGAGGGGGATTGGAGAAGGGAATGGGGAGGAGAGGTAGTCCTGAGCCACAACACCAATCTCAGTGGAGGAGTGGGCTTCCTCTTCTCTAGGAGTTTCTCTCCAGTTTCCATGGAGGTCGAGCATGTTATTATGGGGAGGATGCTTTTAATTAAAGCTCGGTTTGAAAAATTTAATGTGGTTTTTATAAATGTTTATGCTCCAACCAATGGTACAGAGAGGAAGCTGTTTTTAGAAAAAATAGCAGATGAATTAAATAGTTGCAACTCGGAGGATTATTTATTCTTGGGTGGGGATTTTAATTGTACAGAAAATGCAGCGTTAATCCAACCATCAGAGCCACAGTCCAGCCTCTCCAACACGCACTGAGCAGTGGTCTATTCCATGGCCTGTTGATGTTGTGAGAAGGACGCATGCAGACTGCCGACAATACACATGGTCCCACCTCAGAGAGAGTAGGATCTCCTCAGCTAGACTTGATCGGTTTTATGTTTTTAAGCATCATTTTAACATTTTTAAAATGTGTAAAATTATGCCCATTGGTTTTAGTGATCATTCTTTGATTGTATGTCATGTTTTAATCAGGGATTTTAAGCCAAAAAGTGCACATTGGCATTTTAACTCTGTTTTAACATTGGATGGAAATTTTAAGGATGTTTTGGGTTATTTTTGGGGTGTTTTTAGACAGACAAAGGGGGATTTTAGTAGTCTTAGGCAGTGGTGGACCATGAAAGACCTCAAATTCAACTCTGGGTCAGCAGCACCACCCTCAATGTCTC
>OLKM01007793.1:0-10778 GCA_900291075.1 Melanogrammus aeglefinus | reverse complement strand
TGACTTTTTCCCTGAGCAATTTTAACACTTGCTGATGTCGCCCTCTTTTATATGTACACTGACGATAAAAGACAGCACTGAACTGAGCACTGACAATCCTTCTGCAGGCAGTTTTCCATCGTCGCATACACTGTGATCAACTTTCAATCAACAGCCAAGTAACCTAAGAAAGCACTTCAGAGAAATTCACATAGGTGACACCATGCCCATGAATGTGCATCGACCACCGAAATGGAATATATGTCACCCCTAAATCACCAATCTGGCCCTCTATTTCCCAGCCATGGTGAGAAAATCCCACAACCGCCACCGGTCATTTGATTGGGCAACTTGCAAACACTGCCAGCAACTTAATGAAGATTGAAGAGCCATCAGGAAACCCAGCCAAAGAGTGTATTCCATCTGAGAGGACGACGAAACATGCAGACCCCATATGCACGACCTGCAAGCCTAACAACTTTCATTCTTAAAGGAAACATGCATGACGGTCTCATTTCAAAAGAGTGGCAGTGAAATGTGTGAGAGTTACATGGCACTTGCAGACAGACATGGGAGTATGATACTGTTTACCCCCATAATTTATGGGATATGGGCTACTCAACAGGAGATGGGGTGTTCTTTCTTCTGTGTGTACACTGACAAAATATAGCAACTGGTGCAAATTTCGTCGCACAAGAGTCCAGCCTTTGATTCAGGGTTCTGGACAGGTGGAACTGCCAATGTGGAGGGGACTGGGCGATCCCATCGCTGTATTCACCGTAAGCTGGCAAATTGTGTGGATTTTCCAGGAGTCAACACATCCTTCTCTTACCAAACTCAGAAGATCTGACAGATGGCGTAGATGACTTGGAAACAGAAATCCACATCTGTCTGAGGTTGAAATATGTCTTCCTATGCTGAAAGCGCCAAAAAAGGTTTGTGAAATGACCAGAGTATTTGTTTTCAAGCAAGAAAATTCCACCACCACATGACTTATGTCTTTCAGTGGATCTGAGAAGTAGGGAGAAGATGCCCCCACCTGCCTTCATCCCAGAGGAAAAAAACATGCCCCTATTGTCCAGGGCCCACTCCACCAGATCTTTTTGCAACATGAGATAATAAACCAACCAGGCCACTGTGTGATGGTGTTTACACCTATATTAAAAAAGGCAAGTGCTGTAGCTAGGAAAAAGGTGTCTACTCTGTGGCTCTAACACCCATTGGTTACACACTGAATATTAAGTCATTCCAGTGTCCTCTTTCATTTTTTTTGGTTAATTTGATCATAATACATCTACAGGTAATCTCTATTGGCCATCAAGCAGTGCCCGGTCTGCCAAAACCATGTAAGATTCCAGGAATACAAGTCTGGGTTTCCACAACTTCAACGACGACCGTGTGTTCCTGACTCTGCCATTTATGTGAACTTCTTCTTTCCGCAACTGGCGGTAGGTGTTATTTATTTATTTTAAAATATCTTTAATTCAACTTAATGTTTCGTTTTTTTACTATTTAATGCAAATACTGCTCTACTTCTTCTCCAGTGTCTATAGGTCTTTATTTGCAGCTGTCAAATTGCATGCTGTATAAATGTGTTATTAAAGTGTCTAATTCAGTTACACCATTACTGTATATTATTTTTTGTGTGATTATTGCCTAGAGAGAAAAATATTGTGCAAATGTGACCACCGTAAGTAATATTTTAAATCATCACTACTTTTAAAATTACTTTACAGAACAAAACTGCTCCAGGGCGCATGTTGTCAACCCTGACTTTCTTCAACGATAACCGTTTCCATCACCAGACAGTTCGAAAGGCTTTCCATCGCTTTCTCGCCCTGACGAATTACGAATTCAAGTTCAGCTGCTATCAGTGTGGTGACGCTCCACCTGTGATTATTGCAGATGCAGACTGGAAAATAGCCTTTGACATCCCAGGTACATCTGCAACTTATACATGAACAATACATTGAGTTAATAATCTACATCAGTTGACTAATGTTTGCAATCTATGTAATTATCAAACAGAACTGTTGATATGATTCTGCACTGCTGTTCCAAATCTGATTACTTTTTGCAGTTGGTACATTTACACGGCCTGAGCTAGGGGAAATAACTGACAAAGACCTCAACATCGATATTGTCACAACATGGGCAGAACTGGAGAAAGAAATCATTGCTGAAGGCTTTACATCGGGTTAGTTAATCCATGTAAATGTTGAACATTTTGACATTATCGCATAACCTTCATGAGCAAATGCACCAGCCCAGTTGTATTCAAGATTGCATACAATACAATTCATACAATACAATACAATTTTATCTCCGAAGGAACAAATGGGGAAATTCCCAAGGAACAGGAAATTCCAACAGCGATCAGCGAATTCTTATAATCTTAAATTTAATTGTGTACCAGATACTTGTTGTGTTATATGAATGTATGAAATTTAGAAACTATTTCCGATACATTCTGAAACTTTTTATCAGGTGCAAGTGGAACCTTATAAGTAATTATTTTCTGATTCAGTTTCTTTTTCTGTAGTGCTTTGAGGGAATTTCAATTTTCCTCATTTACAATACTTAAATATTTTGGCATTTATAAGTGGTGGTCAGCAACTATCATGGAGCTACAGTAAAGGAACAGTGTTACCCAGTGTACCAGGAAAAGAGTACAACTTTCACAGATTTTTAGCTTGCACATATAGTGTGCAGGACACAGTAGTCTTAACAGTACTAAGATGTGTAATTGATACAGTATGTTGGTAATACTCATGAATGTTATGATTGTATTTTAAAAATATCACCAGGCACATCAAAAAGAAATCCTTATCAATCCAAAACTTCATATTCTACACTTGCTCCATAGATGGGGGAGGATGTGAGGAGGGGTGACTGTGTTCCGAAAACTGAGGTTAAGAAAGGCATGAGAAAAAAAAAAAAAGATACAAAGGTGTCGAATAAAATGGTGGACGAGGACACCATTCTGACCCTGATTGAGTCCAAGAAGGTATGCACTTTTTACAAAAGATGTGATCAAAGCAAGCTGTGGTCAAGAGTGTAGGACTAATTCACAATTTGATCATACAACCTCAAACGTTGCAGTCTGTTACTGTTCGAACAACTGATAGACTTGAGGTCGATAAGCACCATTGTCCTGGCCAAGCGGTTAAGCTGATGCACTAGAAATCCATCGGATCCCCCTCTCCATGTTTGAAATCAGCCGCACCAGTTTACCACCTCTGCTTTAAGCAGGCAGGCCAAATATCTGCATCTGTTAGGATGACCTAGTGCAAGTCAACCTATTGATTGGCTCTATCATTAAGCAAAGCTTCAGGTATTCATAGTAGAGATGTACTGTTGAATATGATTGTTTGCCTTTTATAAGATAGAAGTAAAAAATGATCCGATCACGAAACATTGCTGCACGTTACTGTTTAATGAATGTTTAAATAAAATGAGGTCACGCAATGCTTTACCAACCGTAAATGTTGCAGAATGCTAACATTCGAACAAGGTAGAGGATTGAATTGTCTAAATTGTGTTGTCGTGGCAGAGTGGTTAAGGCGATGGAATTGAAATCCTTTGGGGTCTCACTGTGTAGGCTCAGTTTATGTTTAAAGGACTTTTCAAAGGATCAACAGAAATATTTCATGGTACTGCAGACCTCTTTCGTTGTCTTCTTAATAATTGCTGAAGAATTTCTCCTGAAGTGAGAGGGGTGCTGTGGCTTGGATGGTCATAGTGACTGTCTAGTTCACAGAAGACGCAGGGTTCTAATCACAGCACTCAGTGGTATAATGTAAGCAACCTACTCAATTGTAATTCCTTTAGACGCCAGTTCTGATAGCTTAACACGTGATCGGGTCACGCCCCATGAGACCATTTTCATTGGTGTCTCTAGGATTCGATACATTTGGGGTACTGTGGCTTAGCTGGTCAAAGCGCCTGTCTTGTAAACAGGAGACCCTGGGTTCAACTCCCAGCAGTACCTAAACTTTCTGCAACAGCAACTTCTGGTGTAGATATGATAAAAGTTTTCCTTGCAGTTAAAAGAATCGGAATTGTTTAACTGGCCACCTTGCTTGTGGTTGTAAACTTGCAATCCATCAATGCGATAGACTTTCCATCAATGACAACGGCGTCAGGCAAGCAAAATTCTCTATAAAATGTATGATACCCTAGTGCCAGCTGATGACCTATTTGTCCCTTCTATCGTTAAGCAAAGCTTCAGGACTCGGTTTTACAGATGTACAATTGAAGGGGACGTCTCTCAACGGCAAAGCGTATGCTTCTCATGTAGACGGCCTGAGGTTCAATGCATGCCGTCTCCAAGATGTGATCAAAGCCAGCTTCAGTCAATTTGAAGACTATTTCAAAATTAGATCAAGCAAGACTTAACCTACCCTAAATGTTCCAGACTCTTTTCTGTTTCGAAATGCTAGAGGTTTGATAACCATTAGCTGTCAGCTTCTGGACTACCTCTGAGGTCCTAACGAAGTCCTAACAAGTCCTAACAAAGTCATAACAGTTCCTAACAAAGTCCTAACAAGTCCCAACAGTTCCTAACAAAGTCCTAACAGTTCCTAACAAAGTCCTAACAAGTCTTAACAAAGTCCTAACAAGTTCTATGTCGTACAGGCTTCGCCTTTTAAGGCTATCGCTATTGGGTTATCCCTAGGCGTGAGCCGTAGCACTGAAAAATTTGTAATCCCCGCCCACCAACAGCGTGGGCCTCAATCACGTCCGCGGGGCCACAATATACTCGGGCGCCGGCGGACGTTCTGCTCCCATTTTCTTCAGGCCGATCCTGTAGTATACTGAAATAAATAGATATTATGGACTCGAAGACGATCCGCATCTTCAAGACATGTAACACGGGTTACATCTTGCCGTATGGCGGCCATGAGGTGTGCGGCGCTGCCGTCGGACGACACGACAGAAAGCGCAGAGCCGACACTGCCGCCGCCATTGCTGAATGGGCCGACGACTTTGCTGTTCCGCTCGGCGATGCCCTCTCAGTCTCTCTCCTTGTGAGCTCGGAGTCGGACGACTCCGACCGCGACGAGGAGGCGGCAGCATTGCCCGTCTCTGCCGCCACCTCACTTCCAGTGGTTGGAGCTTTGGTGGCAGAGCTAACGGGCATTATCGCCAGGGCAGCCGCAACCTTGGCCTTGCGGTGCCCATGCCTCAGGCCCCCCAACGCCCAGACCAACTGCATGGCATCTGGGGGCTCGAGGCCGAAACATGCCCCGCCCGTCTCCACCCGATCTGGCCGATTTTTCCCGCCATCAGACCTTACTTCAATGGGGCTGCGGCGGAGCCCGGGAAGCTCGGAGCCCCGGTGAAATTTTTTTTCCAGGTCACGAAGACGGAGGGTCTGACAGACCGGGGTTACAGGGCGGTACCGCCGCTGGATCCCCCTCTGTGTGCTGGTCTTTGGAGTTAAGCCGGGGCTCAGCGACCGCTGCCCCACTCCCAAAGACCAGCTGACGGCCAAGCTTCACAGAGCAGAGCGCATAAGTGGTATTGATGCAGCAAGAGGCTGTGTTATGAATAACATCGCCCTGCTGGCCACATAACATGGCGGCTGACCCTCATCGTCTAGCCGAACAGGCAGTCGACGTTGGCGAAATCCACCCGGAGCAGCAGCGCTCCACTCGAGGCTCCCGTCGCCGCCATAGGCCCCTAACAGCCACTGTCAGGGCGGCCGCGGCGGCACCCCTCCTGCTGGCCCCAAGGCTTACCAGCCGCCGCCCGCCTCCATCACAGGCTACGGCGAGCGCGCCAGTGAAGGTCCCGGGGCAGCAGGCTCATGGGGCTATATTCCCGCCCCACAAGCGCGGCAAAGGCAATTACGGCCGCGAGGGAGAAGCGTGTGACAAGCGAGAAACACCTCTTTACCTAAAAGACGGCTGTTTTCTCCCCACACCCCAGTTAACGCCGGAGGCCTACCGGCTCGGCGCATAACTGTGTTCACACGCATTTCCGCCTACATATATGGCAGGCCGTCAATAAACCTTGTATTATTGATCGAGCCAGCCCTTCATTGCCTTTACAAAGGCAGCCTCACCCGGCTTACCAGCCCCGCCCGCCTCCATCGCAGGGCTGCGGCGAGCGGCCAACAAAGGTCCTCGGGCAGCGGGCTCATGGGGCGAATGTCCCGCCCCTCACAAGCCGCCGAGGGCTATGACGGGGCGAGGGAGAAGCGTGTGACAGCGAGAAACACACCTCTTTACTAAGGACGGCTGTTTTCTCCCCACAGCCAGTTAAACGCCGGAGCCTACCGGCTCGGCCGCTATAACTGTTTCACACGCATTTCCGCTACATATAGGCAGGCCATCAATAAACCTGTATTATTGATCGAGCCCAGCCTTTCATTGCTTTATTAAAGGCCAACCCTCAGCAGGCTAACCATCCCCACCCCGCCTCCATCGCAGTTGCGGCGAGCGGCCAGTGGGCTTATGGGGCGATGCCCCGCCCCGCAAGCGCCGGCGAGGGCAGGGAGAAGCGTGTGACAGCGGGAAACGCCTCTTTACTAAAGACGGCTTCTCACACACCAGTTAACGCCGGAGCCTATCGGCTCGGCCATATAACTGTTTCGCACGCATCTCTCACTACATATAGGCAGGCCGTCAATAAACCTTGTATTATTGAACGAGCCAGCCCTTCATTACCTTTACAAAGGCAGCCTCGCCCGGCTTACCAGCCCCGCCCGCCTCCATCGCAGGCTGCGGCGAGCGGCCAATACAAAGGTCTCGGGCAGCGGGCTCATGGGCCGATGTCCCGCCCCACAAGCGCCGGCTACGGGGCGAGGGAGAAGCGTGTGACAGCGAGAAACACCTCTTTACTAAAGACGGCTGTTTTCTCCCCACACAGTTAGCGCTGGAGCCTATCGGCCCAGCCATAGGCTAACTGTTTCACACGCATCTCCCACCACATAGCTTATAGGCAGGCCGTCAATAAACCTTGTATTATTGATCGAGCCAGCCCTTCATTACCTTTTAAAAGGCAACCTTGCCCGGTTTACCAGCCCCGCCCGCCTCCATCGCAGGCTGAGGCGGGCGACCAGCAAAGGAAGCGGGCTCATGGGGCGATGTCCTGTCCCAACAAGCGCCGGCTATTACGATGCGGGGCGAGGGAGACGCGTGTGACGAGTGAGAAACACCGGCTCTTTTACTGAAAGAGACGGCTGTGTTATTCTCCCCCACACAGTTTAGCGGTCTGGAGCCTATCGGCCCAGCCATAACTGATTTCACACGCATCTCCCACCACATAGATGGCAGGCCGTTCAAATAACCCTTCGTATTATTGATCGAAGCGGCCACCAGTCCTACATTTACTTTCCCCTCGGGCGCGAGGACGGCCTCTAAAACGAGCTCTCTGTCTAAGAGAAAGACACGCGGCTCGTTCACAAGTGTCAGCAGCAGTCTGCTGCCCACGTCACAGTGTTATTCTCCTCGCGTCCCGACGCTTCAGGAGAGAGGAAGTTGTAGGAGCCATTTGAGACCTTTTTTTGAGTATTCAGTTTTGATATTTTAGTTTATGTGACAAATATTATTATTAGTGATCCTTATTTCTATTAATTGTCCCCAATTAGGAAATTGTAATTTGTTGCTGAGTGTGTGTGCCCCCTATAGGTGTCAGGCACACTAGTTGACTTATACATAAAGGTTGTGCCAGGGCCAAAGGAGAGTGAGAGTCCGGCCTGCGAATACCATTATAGACCGTGATCAGAACGTGAGCAGAAACGTGAGCAGAACGTGAGCAGACGTGAACCTGTCTGTGCCTGACGGGACCGTCGGGCGAGGAAGCCATCAAAACTGAGCTGCTAGATCCAACAAACAAACGAAACAAAGACAAAACTTCAATGCCTTAATTTACATCTGATGTTAGAATAAAAACAAAGTCAAGTTCATTATAGCCACGTCTCATGGACTCTATTTTCACGCGTTCAACAAAGCAAAACACGGGAACTCCACAAGAAGTGGTAAAACAATAAACGAAAGTTTTAGCCATTACAGAAGTTACACTCTTGTCACAAAGCGGAGCAGGCAGGGCATGCATCTGCTAATGACACACACACACCCACAGCTCTTTCCGGGCAGAGCTTCCCTATAGGCTGCGGGGAAGACTCCTCCCCTCGCGCAGCGGCACGGCGGAGCTCAGCTTGCTCGTTTCCCATGACAGCCCGCATCAAAACAAGAGGCTGCACAGCCATTTCAGAGCGTTGCTCAGAATGGCCGAACGCCTGCTGCACCCTGGCCAAAGATGGATGGGACGGCTGATCAGCAAGGGTAACACCCTGCAGTTCACCCTCCGTTCCGCCACAATGGATTGTGGAAACAACGCTGTCATCCAAGGTATCAACAGCTGTCACTTTTTGGTGGAGCTCCAGCAGCTTCTATAGCGAAAAAGGTGATTTTACACAAGTCCTGACGGATAGGAAATGCGGGGATTCCTATTCCCGTTATTTCCTGGTACCCAAGGTAACAGGAGGGCTGAGACCGATTCTCGATCTAGCCCTATTCAACAAATGCATCGCGGAGAGGCCGTTTCACATGTTAACAATCAGACGAGTGTACAGTGTGTAAAACCGGGCGACTGGTTCACCTCAATAGATTTGAAGGACGCCTGCTTCCACGTCACAGTGATCTCCAAACACAGGAAATTCCTGCGTTTCTCATTCCAAGGGTCACACTACCAGTACAACCGTCTCCCGTTTCGGCACTACTTTCTCTAGCCTCCACGAACGTTTTTTCCAAATGCGTGGAGACGGCTCTCGGCCGCTGCACGCAACAGGGATGAGAGTACTGTTTCTATCTTGGATGATCTGCTTTTGATGGCTCGCTCCAAAGGAGAAGCAGCTATTTAAACAAAAAGCTGGTATTATTCCTATCGAATTTAGGCTTCACCATAAATTGGAAGAAAAGCTCCCCCCTCCCTCACAGAGTGATGTTCTTTGGGGTAGAGCTGGATTCAGCGTGAATGAGAGCTGTGCTCTCACAGCAGAGGATTGGAGACGATGTGGTCTCTCCTCGGCCGTGTTCCCCGGGGCAGCGTCGTGACAGCCCTCTCTGTCTGAGGGCTGCTGCGGCAGGCTGTTCAGCCGCTCACACGGTGGTGCCGCTGGGGCTGCTTCACATGAGGCGGCTGCATAGATCCCCTATCAGTGGGCCCCGATTTGACCCACTGGGGCGATCCCCGAACTCTCGCGAGAGGGGTGCCGTTGGGCAGAGCAACGTCACACATCTCAGTGTTTACGGATGCTTCTCTGTCGGGCTGGGGAGGAACATGCGAGTTTCACGTAGTGGGCGGCGTTTGGCCGCCCCCCGTGACCATGCATATTAACGCATTGGAGCTCACCACTGTGTTGAAAGCTTGTTATCCAATGCTTTGCCAATGTTGACAATCAACAGTATATGGATTCGTACGGACAACAAGGCGACAGGCAGCATACATCGCCGAGGGGGCGTGCGCCTCGGCAAGCTGCCTGAGCAGGAGCAGCTGTTATGCTGGGCGCACACACACTTGCTCTCCATTAGAGGGCAGCCGTACATCCCCGGTGTCCTGAACAGGGGGGGCCGACATGATGTCGAAGGGGGGTCCCCAACCAGGAGACTGGACTCTGCACCACGATCTGATTAATCAGATATGAAGCGAGTTTGGGAAGGCAGAGGTCGACCTATTCGGCACGTGGGAGAACACACAGTGCGAGCTATGGTTCTCTCTCAGCGCGAAGGACAACCCCCCGGGGTGGATGCGCTCGCTCACAGACCGTGGCCGAACACACTCCTGTACGCTTTCCCAACCGTCCCTCTGATTCCCCTAAGTCTGGACCGGTCCAAGGAGGAGCGGCGCTATATATGATTCTCATACCACCGCAACGCTCAAGTTGCACCGTGGTTTCCCTGCCTCCCCAGCGTCTGCTCTCGCGGGCCGCCGAAGGGACCCTGGCGGCGAGGACGCTCTCTCCCAAGGCAGTGGGAGAGATCGGCCAGCGCTTGTAGCCCTGGCCACTGAACGCGAGCGCCTAGAGGGTCTCGGCTTTCTTCCAGTAGGTCGTACCGACCACCCAGGTGCCAGAGCTGACTCGACCAGAGCAAGTTACTCATGGCTAAATGGGCGGCTCCAGAAAGGTGCACGGAGAGTGGTTTGATCCAATCACCGCCCTTTGCCGCTGAGTGCTCTTTCTTTTCCTCCAGTTGATGGAAAGAGGCTGGTTTTAGCACGGTTTAAAACGCACGCGGCTGCCGTTTTCAATCATTGCCACGAAGGCTTCTGGGGATAAAACTGTTAGTCACCCCTTAATTGAAGGCGCTTCCTAAGGGATGTAGGCTTGTGAGGAGAGGAGAGACCCGTGATGCGCTCTCTCACTCCAGATTGGGATTTAACACGGGTGCTGCGCGCCACTGGGTTTAAAGCCCCATTTTAGCCTCTTGACCGGGTGTCCCTCAAGTTTGTGAAAGCCAAGACGCTTTGCTTGCTGGCCGCCCTGACGTCAAGCTAAGAGAACTGAGCGACCTGTCTGCACTCTCTGTAGGCCCGCTTCTTGTCTTAGAATTTACAAGGGAGACGGGCAGTTCGGCCATATACGCCCGAACCGGCTTTACACCAAGAGTATTACTTAGCTCGTTCAGATCGAGTAACACTCAATGGTTTCTTTTCTCCCTCCCTTCATCTATCTGGGGAGAACGCAACAAGCCCATCTCTTGGCCCTGTACGTTGCGCTTTCTGCGGAGCGCATGGAGGCTTCAGTACGCAAATCAAAAACAGGTTATTGTTGCATTACAGAGAACATT
>OLKM01007792.1:0-10785 GCA_900291075.1 Melanogrammus aeglefinus | reverse complement strand
AAAAAGTTTTAGTGAACGATTTGGTTAAAGCGAAGACAAAATGATTTGGGTTGGCTGCGGAAAAAAAATTGCGTGCATGAAATAATGTGTATAAGTGGTAGTTGTATTGGTGGTGTTCAGGCGAATAGGCAGTATACAGATAGTTTTGGCTTATTCCACTATGCAGTCTAATAATCATCATGGCAGGGGAAATTGATTATTTCATGGTAATTGGCGTATACCAGTCTCAAATCGAAAAAAAAAATTATATATCAAAGGGATTTACACTGGAAAGGCAAGTAAAATCAACCAAAATAGCAATCAACACTTGCACTAAACGTTTATTCTTATGATGTGGTATATATTTTTGAGCATTTTCTCAAATTGCCAACATGCTAATCCTCTTGCCTCCAGTTTCAGTCTTCCTATGCTATCTGCTTCTGATGTAAATTTGTAGCGTTTTATTATAATTTCTGCTAATGTGATACAGCGCAGTTAAAGGGGCCCACCTCACACAGACCACCACAAAACAAGAGAGGGGTAAAGGTTAGGAGAAGTTAGAGCCCAACAGACAGAGACGCACAGAAACCACAAACTGACAAAGGTTATTTTCTGTTTTAATTAAATAATATATTTTCGTCACCAACCTCGACCCTGGTAATAATTTTGGTTTTGTAAATAGTCCGTATTGAAGCCACTCTAAACATATTTAAATATGTTATTGCTTTCAAGGGCATATTTCTCCTATTTGTATATTTAATGAAGATAAGTAGGTCCACTATGTGTCTCAAGGTAATTTTAGTCCATCACGTACCTTACCGCCAATTTCAAATCGAGCTCCTTGTTAGTGATTTCTTCTGAATTTCCGCTTCTATGAAAATGCATCAAGTCTAGCATGTCCACTAAAACATCCAAGGCTTGTGCATCCAAGTCACCCTAATGGTCTAAGAGTTTTCCCTGCTTTGTGTGCGTGTGTTTGTGGTTGTGTGCCCCCGTGTGTGGTTGTGTGTGTGTGTGTGTGTGTGTGTGTGTGTGTGTGATTTGTGTGGTGTGTGTGTGTGTTGTTGTGTGTGTGTGGTGCTGTGTTGTATTGTGTGCATGTGTGCGTCGTGCTGTCGCGGCATGCGTTGCTGTGCTGTGAGTGCTTGCTGTATTGCCTCCAAGAAGGATGGATGGAGACCTTGGAGTCCTCATGGGGCGACACCCCACGGCCTCATCCCCTCAGCTGGCGTCCAAAGCAGCCTAGCATCAGGACACTCCCCCCCTCTTCGCCAGGGGAACCGCCGCCAACTCAGGTCTGTGTACGTTTCACGTTGGAGTTTACACAAGAGTGTTAAACAGCCCAACTCCTTTCCGACCGCCAGTTATCCCTTTTCAGTCAGCAAACCTCTGATCTTCTGTTCTCCCTTTCTCCCCCCTCTTTAGAGAGTTCGTTTTCTATCTTATCCACTTATTGTGCACTGTTTCAACCTCTCACCGACACTGTCGCCCCATAGAGGGTTTCTGCTCGCAGATTCCTTTTCTGTCTCTTTCTCACCTTCTCCGTCTCAGGTTTTTCCGTGCGCGCCGATCTGCTCATTTCGATATCGCTCTCTTTCTTTCCTGCTTCTCATGTAATCCCTGTCAACCAAACCAAACCACCCCCCCCCCCCCCAACCCCCCCCCACCTCGCGCCCCACCCCCCCCCCCAACCTTTCCGCTCTACCCTCCCTTCCCCTCCCTTCAGCTGTATTGGAGTTTCGGTGTGTCTTTATGGAAAGTGACAGAAGTTAAAGAGAGCATAAAGGTTACGAGCAGCTTCCAGATGATGACAGTACCATTTTATTGTTTTATCATGCAGCACACACACGCACAATCACAAGCCCATGCAAAGCGCTTGCACACGCACGCACAAAAAAGCCATGCAGCTTATATGTCGAAGGCACACACAAACACATAATGTGTCCCTAGGGGGGATTGCATTGTGCTATGTGACCAACACTAATAGAAGAATGAAGGGATTTCTCTTACGATCGCCAGGTGGGCCCCCCGAACCACGGGTGCGGATCGTTCTCAGTGCCGATTACACAAGAGATGTAATCACCCGGGATCCCATCCATTGGCTGCGGAGGGAGGCCCAAGATCAGCTCCTGAAAAAGCAGGATTAGTAAACTCTAGTGGAAAAATACCAAACAAAAAATAACCCCCAATGCAAAAGGAGAAGAAGTTGCGTGGCGCCAGGCGAATTGCTCTTCATGGACTGCCAGCAAATCTCGGAACTGTTCAAGTGAGAATGCGAAAGCATGATGGGGTTAAGGCCGCAAGATAAGTTAGGATAGGCAACAAAAGTATTGGGGAGGGCAATGTGAAGAAAAATACCAAAAGGCTCACTGAGTGTATGCAATGCGTGACCGATAGGCGTTCATAACAAGTTTTGCTAAACATCAACATTAGCAAACTAATGTGTGTTATATAGCAAAAATGTTCCATACGTTTTTTAGATTTAATGAATCTTTGATCCATTTATTGCCTTTACTTACATCATTCAGATACACCAACAAACTACCACACACACACACACACACACACACAACACACACACCCACACACACACACACACACCACACTGACACACCACACACACACATCACACACACACCAATATATGTGCTTGCATGCATACTAAATTCATTCATATCTGTGTCTATGTCATCACTTCTAGCAGATGTTTCAAACTTGAAGACTAAAAACCAAGTATTGTGTGCCCAATCCAACTGTGACGCGTGCGGCGCATCGACAATTGCCCGGGCATAAAAGACTTGCTACATCAAGAAAATGCTTCACTTAATATACCTGAGAAAACCTGATTGTGAGAGAAACTCAAATTCATGCACACACTTGGTGTTGGATGCGATGTTAGCCGCATTCAAAGTGTTGTCCGACATATCGCCGCCGCCCACCCCGCAGTCAGACACAGAATATTGTTAATTGTATTCCGCTCTTGTCAGCTGTATTTTAAATCCAAACCTACGGCAATTTCAAGGGCCCAGCTATCTTTCGTTTAAAGAGCTCCTTTGGGAGTTTAACCGACACAGAGCAGACAGCGCAGAAGGTTTTGATTTTTCAGCAAAAATTGAGTTTTACAGAATGACTCGGCTGAAGCTTATTTTGTTCGGTTTACAAGTTCGGTCTTTATTGATTCAAATGTCTAAATCTTCTTATAATAATGCCTGCAGTTCCCCTGTGTATAAAGTTGATTGCTTTTGAAGCTCCGGGCACCTTGACAAGCGTGCGGTTTCTCTTCGTTTCGTCTCCCTCTCTACTGTCAGTTACTGTTGTAGTCGGCTTCTTTCTCTTCTTTGTCGCTCTTTTTCGCTGGAAAACTTTTTTATACTCTCAACCTGCTCTTTCTGTTGAGTGTTAATGGAAAATGCACTGTGCGCAGTGCCAGAGCTACAGGGGAGGGGAACCAAACGTGTTTACTGTGGAAAGTGTGTGCGTGGGTTTGGTTTTCGGGTGAAGGTCTGAAGAGTTATGGTGCATATTGAGGCTGGATTGTCCTGATTGGTTCCGGCCTGAGAACCATAACTGCATGCTTTAACACTCCTGGCCGTGTTATAGTGGAAACTGCAGCCATTCTTTATTTAGAGTCACAAGTAATTGAAATAGACCTATACTGCATATTCATGCATTCAATGGAAAATTCACCCAACTATGGATACCCAAAAGGGAAATTCCCATAGTAATATATGAGTGAGTGTCGTTGTGTGTGTGGTGTAATATATGAGTGTGTTGAGGGGGGGGGGCGGGGAAGGTGCGGAGGTGTTAATCGGAAACATAAACTCCACCGGAGTGAGATGCTTTTTAAGGGTGCCTTGATATCAAGTTGTTACAAGCCTTTGAAAGGCAGGGTGATAGTTGGTCAACCTACCTGCCGTCCCATCCTATCAGCAAAACCCTCTATTTATTCATTGGATCTCGAATCTGGACCCGGATGATCATTAAATTGCATAAAGGAGTACCATGATTTAGTACAAAGTCATTTTCTTATGCACCATTTAGGTGCTATGTTGTTTATTTAGTCACAGACAGGACCCCCCTGATAACTTCTTCTGCAGTCACATGCAGCCTCGACAGCATTTGCAGAACCGGTGCTTTGGAAGCGCACATAGCACCAGCAATTTGTTTACCTCCGCTTTGCCGTGGCCGCAGCCTCCCTCTGACGTGCTCCCGCGTGGCATGAACATGCACAACCGACGCTTAGTTGGAAAATTGGCCGCCTGCATTTACATAATGAGAGCATTAGTGCATTGAGACAACAAGGTTGCAACTAATTCCATCCCGATAATCGCTCCTGTGCTTTCGACACACAATTCATGCGAGGATGACAGAGACAAACATGAATTATTGAAGGCGGTGTGATAATAATAATAATTATTTAAATTAGCTGACAATACTCAAGTCTTGTTGCTTTGGTTTTAAGATAGTAGCGTAGCATAATCCACAATCCCTGCAAACAAACCGGCAGCGTGCAAAGTCGGCAGGTGTAGCCACAACAAATCAAGAACCAGGAAAGTTTCAGTGCCACTGATTGTTTGTGAGAGTGACAGCACAAAGAATAAGGTGTTTTTATTTTAACAATACTCTCGCAAGGACAGGGACTTGGTGTGCGCAAGGACTGAAGTGTAGCACTCAAACTGCACTGGCTTTCTGTTGTACCCTGCCAGCGGTTGGCTAGCTGCCAGGGTAGTAACAACGGGGCAGCTTGAGATTAAAACCCAGACTTTCGATCTGGAGCCTTTGCTCTCGATGATAGTCTTGAGAATGAGTGTCTGTTATCAGTGTTTTATCAGATGTTACTTAGCGCCTTTTCATTCAAGAGTCATTAATTATTGAAAAGCCGTTCCTAAAAAACATTTTACAATTTTCAGGTGTTCTCCCCAGGGTTTTACGAAAAACGCGTGAACATGGAGGTCTTAATTGCCCACAGCCAGAAAAAAAATAACCCAACAACATATATTTTGATAATTCCTTCGAGTAAATAAGGGCTCCTAAAACAAGACAAGCTTGTAGGTAGAAATGTTCTCAGAAAATACGTCTTGGTTGTTGGATATTATAGTAACCATGATTTATGTGAGTATGGACCAGTTCTCATAAACTTAAATGGCACTGAGACGAACACTTGGAGTCACTCTGTGAGTCAAAGCTTAGAAATCAAAGCTGGCCACAAGGTGTCTTTCCTAAAACTGAGCACCTCACACAACACACTTCCACAAAAAATAGGTAACATCTCTACTCTCCATGATACACCGGAGCTGCTGTCTCGTGTGAACGGCACACACAGAATCTGCCGGAGTTTACCAGAGTTTACCCGACCAGGACCCTTGTGTGATGTTGGAGAAATCAGAGAGCCGGAGAATAAACAATGAGCAAAGGGGGCGTGTAGCTGACACGTGGCATGATGTGTTTCCATCCTGCGGACTGGCATGGAAACCAAGACCACGGAGTGAGTGAGCTTGCTCACACCTTTCTCTTCTCACCCGTACTTCTCACAACTACTTTCTGCTTTCCCCTCATCTTTTGATATCGTTGATACGTATAAATAGCTGCAATTCTTAATCATTTATGTGTTATTATAGGCATTTATGTGTTAACAAAACACTGCGACTGCCGCTGCATACTTTTTGCGTCACGTCCTGCTTCCTCCAGGCGCCGGCCCTCACCTTAAGTATTCAGCGTGTCTCCGAGACGCATGAACACCTCAACACCTCTGACACGTCTGACCCTATCTCCGGCGCTGTTGTTGCATGTGTGAAAGGCTTACTAGCTGTAATCTAGACAAGAGTTATCTTGGTGTGTGATATGTACAGGGCTACCCCAAGCTTACCTGGCCACCTCCCAGGAAGAAAGGAAGCGTGTCAACACATTACGGCAGGTAGCAAACGGTGAACCAGACTAACCAAACAAAACAAATATACAACAATATGGGGAACAGCTCTGTACGTAACACATTGGCTCCTGGGGCTTCTGCCCACTGTCCCATTGCGCTGTTGTTAGCCCTCTTGTAGACGCCCCCCGCCTGCCCGCGCCCCCCCCCCAGTGTATAGTTATAGTCACATTTGGCATGGATATGCTCCACAGTGCAGTTTTCTCTACATCCTGTCTCCCTGCATCTTGGTGGAGTTAACATTGGAGTCTGCCAGGGGTCTGTCTTTTTACAAGCCGGGGTAGCCGAACCGTAATTTTGAACCGTCCTTGAGGCACAGAGTAGCTTTGTCACTGCGTCCAAAGGTGGTAGTGCCAATGCCAATGATGATCACCCCTCAGACCGATCTAGAACATAAACGTATTAAATAAAGCACTGATATCACTAACACATAGGCAGTGATGGCTTGTGTTTCTCCATCGGACAATAGATTGAACGCAGGCATCCGGTTCAAAACTGCATTACCAAAGATTTTGAAGTAATTTCTGTCATGCTAAAGTATGTCCTTCTTTTAGGTGAAGTCTGTTTTTCTTCCAATGTTTTGCAACCTATTTGGTTGAGTTTGTGATTATGGTTTTCATCTTTCAAAGTCCTCCATTTATGTAATTCCCTTTTTTGAACGTGACCGTTGTCTTCCAGCAACCTTCTGCTGTTCCTCTTTGCTCATTGTTTGTTTTCTTCTCATGCATTGCTTTATTTCAAACTTTTATAATTTCCTCTCTCTCGCTCTTGTTCTTGCCTCCCCTCCTCCCCTCCCTACCTCTCTCCCTCTGTTGTTTATGTTGTTTCGTTAGGTTTGTGTTAGATCTGGTTTCTAATTGTAAATGAACAGGGAGGAACATAATGACGATTGCCTCTCTTTTGCTTTTGACCTCTGTATTTACACTTCGCCAATCGCCACTATAGAGTGGCGAAGTCACGCCCTTCCGGTAGAGCCCATGGGAGAAATTTATTATTTTCTGGTCCCAGTCTTAATATGCCTTGGATTACACATATTTTGTTTGTGGATTTAAATGATAATTTTTCATGTCAAGAGTTTGACCGTTTATTGTGCAACTGTTCAGTTAAAGGCTGTGGAGAAAACACAATGAGAAAGACATGTCTCGTATGTGCCGTCACGCTCCCTGCGACTGGCGTGGACAAGACTGACAATCTCCCCATCGGCATAACTGAACCTCTCCACATGGCCCGACTTATAATGTTTTTCACATCTTTCGATGCTTTTATCCTCCCCTTTGAAAAAACCTAACATTATCATTATCTTCACGAAAATGTTTAGTTTTTTTTTGCATGAAAAATTATCATTTAAATCCACAACCAACATATATGTAATCCGGGGCATATAAAGACTGGGACCAGAAATTAATTACTTTCTCTCCATTGAAACCCATTCATATTTTTCGATCTCATAGGTCCCATGGGCTCTACCGGAAAGGGTGTGACTTCGCCACTCTATGGAAAGACAAGGCACTATTACCACAAGTACATGGAGTTGAATCTTGATTCCATTGTTCATAATTTTTCGATCTGTGTTGGAGGAAAGCAATGGACCCAAAGGAAGGTAGGCTTTTGGAATTTTCAATGATAAGTCACCACCTGTTCTTCACCTTTGCAAACACAGGTGTTTAGTTCAGCAAAAGTATGCATTATTTTCAACACAATATTTCTGAATATAATATAACCATAGCAAAGTATGTCTCAGGGCTTGATGAAGGTTTACAGAAGGTAAGCATATTTTTGTAGAGAGCTAGGCAAACGTTGCGGTATTGTCCCCTTTAGTTGTTTCATTAGACATAAAAATGAGACTTCACCCACCCTATCCCATATACTGGCGGGGTTTGGTCCAGAAACCCTTGTTACTGGAAGTTAAATGCTGCTAAGCCAATTTCTAAGCCAAATACGAAAATGTTTTTTTGTACAGCAAATATGTTCAGATTTGGTGGGCTGCCTCACGTGTGCCCTCTACTGGATGTAAAATAATAAATAATTTACTTTTCTTAGTGTAAAAGACAGTAAGAAAACGGGGTACTTATTTGAGTGTACAGTTTCAAGTTTGTGAGTGTGAATGTGTGAAGTCTGGGTGTCAGTATTAGGTGATTTTTCATGGCAAATAAATATATTGCATATGTGCTTACACCAAAGGGGTCCTGTATCAACATTGTTTGCGAAGCGAACGTCGACATGATTAATTAAATGTGAGCATGAGACTTGATCACAACATGCACTTCAAATGCTTCAGTCCAATCCTGATATGACCTATTGCACACCATGTCGGTAAACTGCCATGAACTGACTTCCTGCTGTGGAAAGTGTTAGTTCATAAGTCACTTGAAAGCCAACAGACAAGATAAGCACTGGTTTTCTGTTATCAACAACTCTCTAATAGCTTATTGTTGTTATGAAGCCACCTCTTGGATTATAGAGCAGATGGAGGCACAATTTAATCTAATGGTAGAAGAAAGCTGTCATCGCCTTCAACGCATTTCTCCGATGTCTGAAGCAACAATCCCCTTTACCCTATATCACCAGTTTCAATCCAAATTGCGTTATCATTTCATTTTACACAGTTTCTACTCTGTGCTGTCCATGTTTAGTTTGGTTGCCAGGGAAGACCACTATTGTGTCATCCAATTTCTAAAGCTCAATTTGTCCAGTAGGTAGCGTATATGTGTGTTTGTCTATGTGTGTGTGTGTGTGTGTGTGGTGTGTGTGTGTGTGTGTATGTGTGTGTGTGTGTCTGTGTGTGTGTTGTGTGTGTGCGTGTGCGTGTTGTGGTGTGTAGTGGTGTGAGTGTGTGTGTCGTGTGTGTGTGTGTGTGTGTGTAGTGTGTGGTGTAGTGTGTGTGTGTGTGTGTGTGTTTCTGTGTCCTGCCAATGTGTTAATCTCTTCCCTGGCTAGTTATCTGTCTGACACTAGGCCTTCTCTGCTCTCTATGCGAAGGCCATTGTGTGACTGTGTGTGTGTGTGTGTGTGTGTTGTGTGTGTGTGTGTGTGGCGTGTTTGTGTGTGGGTGTGCTGTGTGTGTGTGTGTGTGTGTGTGTTAGTGTGTGTGTGCGTGTGTGTGTATTGTGTGTGTGTGTGTGTGTGTGTGTGTGTGTGAGAGAGCACTGTTGTGTTCCCTCGAGGCTTTCAGATAATGTCCGGTTTCCAGGGAGGTAGTGATACCACCACTGTGCCGTATTATCAACCTGTCACCATACTTAGGTTGGTATTCCACTGACACACACACTCACACTCACGCACGAGTGCAAACACTAGACACTCACTCACTGTCCCTAACTCAAAAAGTCACACACACACACACACACACACACACACACACACACACACACACACACACACACACACACACACACACACACACACACACACACACACACACACACACACACACACAGACACACACAAAAAAAAGGATGTCCTGTGCTGAGCTGGTCTCAGAGTCACCAATCGTGTGTGTGTGTGTGTTTGTGTCTTCAAGTAAATGAACACATTTTATCAATCACTGAGGAGACTTTCAGGACATAGAGTCCTTCATATTAGTTAGTATATCAATCCTACCAACTTAAGGCCTTTTAAATCAAAGCCCCTTAATTTGTGCCATTAATACGATTTGACATTGTTAATTTATTTGAAAACGGTACAAGCTCTTATGAACAACTGTTGTGCCTAATGTTGAACCTAGACTAATCATGTATTCCCAATTGTACTTTGCTGCTCCACGTAGACGTTTGCTCTATCTAAGTTGGTACTGATTATAAGGGTACCAAACGTTCCCCTTCCCCTTTGTCATCTCGCCTATCTACATTACCCTGCTCCCCGGTGCTTTCCTCTCACGACAGAACGCATTGGCAGGAGGCTCCAAATGGGCGTTATCGGCCAGAGAGAGGGCGGATCTTCCATTACCTAGTTGCAGAAAAGAGGCCTGGGAGAGGCGCGGGACTTTTAGGTACATGGGCTTTAGCAGAAGCAGGCAAGGAGAAAGGGAGGCACTGCTTGGTAGGAGGCATATCCATTTCGGTTAACATGGTTTCGGATATATTTGTTCAAAGATCATATGCAAATGCGGTTTGTCTCTGTTGTTGTTTTTCTGTTCATTTTCTTATTGTTCTTGCCCTGGGGACTGTTAGCCGGCGTAAACCACACAAATAATTGAAAGAGACCAGAAATTGTGTTGCGGTAGACTGGAATAACGCTTAAATATATGATCCTCTCTCAGCCTACTTTCTATGTTTTTCTCTCTTTACTCCTTTAAGATCCTCCTGATGCCTTATTCCCGCATCCTTTCAAATGCATGCATGGCTAGTTTAAAATGCACGCATGGCTCGTTTTCCTTTCTATGCAGTGGTTTCGCAGTGTTGTCCCTGAATAACCTCATTCTCTCACTGAGCCCCCCTCATTATAACATTCTTCTCTTGTCATTGCTCTTCTCAGCATGAAAGATGGACAGAGAGATGTGTAGATAGCATCTAGATGGCTAAATACAACATACAATTCTGACCAGAGTTTTGTTCGCTTTTCTAAATGTAGGGTTTTTTGCTGATGAATATTAGAAAGAATGTTGTTGACTTTTAGTTTTATGTGTATTCTTTATAACTAACAGAAGATTGATTCATTTTTTAGACAGTATACATTCTCTTTTTTGTACAAAGCCCACATGAATGACATTAATGTTCCTTACATAGTTAGCCGAGATTAATGACATGAATGTTCTTTACATGATGTAGAGTTATATGAGATGAATGACTTAAATGTTCCTTACATGCTGTAAAGTTAGCTCGCATAAATGAAAGGATTGATTTTCCCAATTGGGAAAATGGCAAAAAAAAAAAGGAACAAAT
>OLKM01007791.1:0-10791 GCA_900291075.1 Melanogrammus aeglefinus | reverse complement strand
GACCCACGCCAAACTGGCAGAGTCACAGTTCGGAGAGGGAGTACTGGCTCAGATTTAGGTCCAAGGGTGACGTGGAAGTGTCCAAGCTCATGTCATCTTGTCCTATGTAGCTTTGAGATGGGAGGGTGCTGTCTCTTGTTTATAGATACAGGGTCTTATGGTGTTCAACTAGTACAGAGTCTCTTTTCGAGCAACATTTTGCGCCTTGGGCAAGAGCGGCTTCAAACCTTCCACTGCTGCAGCTCAGAGCAGCCAATGGCCTGGCCAATCCGCTTACATCGGCTACTTAGAACTGAATGAGAGCTTTGTGGGGAAGGCTTGCCAGCCTGTGGTTCTGTTGGTCAAGGACCCACCCCGGGGTGGTTGTATCTTCTCAGGGTTCCTGTATTTTAGATGAAGGTTATCCAGTTGCTATGCAGAAGCTCTGAGGCAGCATGGCTTGGGCTTTTGTTTGACCTTGCCAGTGGTATCTGACGTCCCTAAGCCTGTCATGCAGGCCTTCCAAAGGTGCCATGAAGCCAGTGTTACAGCTGGTCGGGAGCAGGAAGCCAAAACTACGTGGTAAAAAAGGCTTTGTCGTATCCCGGGTGGTGTGATGAAGATTGTCACGGCCACATTGCTCGGAGCAGTACTCTGGCACTACTATGCTCTTTGAGTCCTTAGAACTCTTTGGCCTGCCCGCTGGGCTGCTTGCACCTCCGTCTCTGGTATCGGTCGGTTCGGGGCACAGCCTACATTCCCAAGTGGAACGTAGGGGTCTTTCAGACGTGGTGCTTTTACCCCCGTGTTGTGTGGGGACCTTGGAGTGAGTGCGGGTCGTGAGTTGTGCCTGCCGGTTCACTGAGGTGCCACCCTGTGTGCGACAAATGGCTTCGGCAGGCATTTCCCCACCAGGCAACAGACCCTATAGCAACTTTGAGTTTAGGTCATTGCACTGCGGGAGCACAGGATGAAGGCGAGGGGTCTTCTTGGCCAGTACCGTTCTATTTGTTTAGTGTAGATGATGGGGGACACTAGGTGTGTACTGACCTTGATTTCTCACGAGTGATCCCTCTCTTTAGATGATGCTCCTGTACAACACGTTTATCGCCGAATTCCTCCTTCTGTAGTATTGAGTGGTTAAAGACCACATTAACAGCTGTGGCTGGTGGCTACTCAGTCATTAGTGAGAAGAGCAGCAAGCCCATGATGCGGTCTTTGCGCCAATTGAGTCTGCCAGGAAAAGAGACGTAGCCTGCGCATGTGTGTGACTATAGGGCTCCTGAATGAGTAAAAACCAGGAAGGATGCCTTTCCACTGCACCGCATTGATGAGTCTTTTGGATTCCCTCACTGGTGCTCGTTGGTTTTTCACACCTTGACCTGGCTAGTGGCTACATCAGGTCCCCGTGGCAGAGGCTGACCGTTCCAAGACGGCCTTTTGTGTACGCTCTTTGGCCTTTTTGAGTGGACACCGCATGCCTTTGGGCTTTTGCAACGCTTTCCCGGTACATTCCAGCGTCTGTAATGCAAGCGGATTTTGGGCACCAGCAGTGCCATCCCTGCTGCTGGTATCTCGATGACATAGTGGTTTTCTCATCTACTATCGAGCAACATCTTCTGAAGAGGTTGTGGTGTGTGGTGCTGGAGCGGTCTTACACCACGAAGGGTTAAAGAGTGAAACTCAGCAAGTGTGCTTTCTTCCTGCAGGAATGAGTTAGCCTGGGCCATGAGATTAATTCAGACAAAGGTGTCTCGCACTCGACGCCGGCCAGCTGAGCTGTCTCTAGTGGCCTCTTCTGCCACTCTCTCAGAGCTGCGTTCTTCCTTGATTCGCCAGCTACTACCGTCGCTTATGTAAGAGGATTTGCGAAGCTTGCGCGCACCCCTGCATAGAGCTGTGGTAGCCAGAGCTGCAGCCTCAAACCCAAGCGGGTTAAACCAAGCAGTGTCCTGGTCGTTGGACAGAGAGAGTGTGTCGCCATACGCTTTGAGGCTTTGAAAACTCGATCCAGCACTGACCTGTGCTGGCGTTATGCCGCATTTCACCCTACCATTCATCTTGGAGGTGGACGCCAGCCGTGTGGTCTTGGGCGTGTTATCCAAAGAACAGGAATGGTAAGGTTTGGCCCATAGCTTATGCTAGCCGTGTTTGAAGCCCACTGAGCGCAATATGAGTACTACAGCTCCAGTGAAGTTGGAGTTTTTTGGCGCTCAATTGGCCATGACGGAGAAGTTTAGGGAATACCTGTTGGGGTCATAAATGTGTTGTTTACACCGCAGACCAACAATCCTTTGAGTCACCTGTCATCCCGCCAAGCTTAGGGCCCATGAACAGCGTTGGGTAGCCCAACTCGCGTTCGTTTGATTTTGAAACTCAATTTCGTTCGGGTCGTAGCACACGGAAACGCAGATGCCTTTTCTCGTCAGCATTCCCCGAGGCACAAGACCTGCAAGTCATGGTTCCGTGGCACACGTTGCTCCCCAGACCCTTACAGCAGGCCTGACAAGTAGATATGATAGAGGTCGACATGGCAAGCCACTGTTGCCGCCTTGCCCCATCACCCCCATCTGTACATCGCTGCAACTCCAGCGCGCTGACCCAGTCCATCCAGGAAGTCTTGGCTTTCTGGACACGTAAAACAGCGCCCCAATAAAGAGGAGCGGAGACCAGTGTCTCAGTCAGCCCTGGGTGCTGCTTCGGCAGTGGGACCGGTTGGATTGAAAGGAATGGGGTGATGTATCGTCGGGTTTTCCGGCCGGATGGGGCCGAGGGTGTGTTTCAGTTTGTTGTTGTTGTTGCAGTTTTAAGAACGGATGTGCTGACGGGAGGTTCACCAAGGGCATGGTCATCAGGGGATTGAGAGGGACTCTAGAGCTCCTACGGCAGCGTTGTTACTGGCCAGCGCATGTCTGCTGAGGTGGTACAGTGGGTGCATAGGCATGTGAGCTGGTTCGCAGGGTGGCCAAGGTGAGTAGTCAACCTGCTGCTCGCAGCTTCATGGGGACCCTTTTTGGCTTTTCGACCTAATGAGATCCTGGCTATTGATTTTACCTGTTCTGGAGCCATTCATGGGATTGAAGACGTCCTCGTCATGAACTGATGTCTTCAGTAAATACACATGGGCTGTACCTAACCCGTGATCAGCGAGCTAACTACTGTAGGCTCGTGTCCTGGTCACTGAGTGGTTCTCAAAATTTGGTGTCCTGCCCGGATACATTCCGATCAGGGGACCTAGTTTTTTGAGGGTTCTCTTATTCGTCAGTTATGTGTGTTGTACGGGATAGAGAAATCACCGAACCACGCCATATCATTCCTTCAGGGAATGGGCAATGTGAGCGTTTTATAGAACCACGTTCACAATTTGTTGCGCACACTGCCGCGTGGTCCGTAAAGCACGACTGGAAGTTCCTGTCTTCCCCAGGTGCCTGTATGCCTATAAACACCACCCCGCATCAGGCAAACTGGTGAGTCCCTTTCCTGTTGATGTTTGGCCAGGAGCCAGACTCCCGGTTTGATTTCCTTTTAGGCAGGGTTATCAGAATCTGTGTTGGGGGCTACGTCACGAGTGGGTTCAGGGAAACATCAGCCCGCTCTACAGATGGCCTTGAGGGAGCTCGTGACCGGTTGAAGCTGTGCTCCGAGCGGCGCATAAGAAAAACCACGACCAGAATGTCCGAGATGTTCCCTCGAGAGGGCAAGTTGGTGTGTTTGTTGCGAGATCTTGGTTTACGGGGCGCCACAAAGATCCAGGATCAGTGCGGCCTCGGTTAAGTATTGTGTGTCATGGGGCACCGAGGGAGGGGGCATCAGTCTACACCCATTGGCCCTAGGGATGATCCAACTCGGCCAGGCAGGTCCATCGTTCTTTGTTGAAGGGCTGTGGTAGAGGTAGAGTCTCCTGGTGGCCGTCTGCTGTTCCGTCTCCGCCTCCTCCTGGAGGCGATCTCAGTCAGAGATGAGGTGAACAGGTGATGGTGATTGGCTGTCGAGAGGCCTGGGAACCGTGGGCCGCTTCCTTCCAGGCCGAAGCTGTGACCCAAACACCCCTAGAATTGGCTGGGTTCACCATCTGACCCAGCCCCCCCTGTGCCATCTTCCCTAGTAGTTCCTGCTCCCTGTAGTGGCAAGTCTTCTTCCTTCTCCTGTTGCTTGAAATGCTGTCCGGCCGCACAGTAAGGTTAATGGCAGGTCACCATCACCAATGCTCCACCACCTCCTCCTCGGTCTGCAGGGGATGCTGGACAGGGAAGTGTTAATCCTTCTGTGTCCATTTTCTAATGCAGTTGGCGGCGCTATTTAGGGACTTGGAGATGAATTTCCAATTTGCTGTTGGTTATTCCATCGTCGGACGACGATTCAATTGATGGGGGCAGATGGTGGCAATATGTAGTTTGTTGTCATGGTGACTGTTCAGCTGTCGGCAGTCCAAGCCAATCACGGTGGAGACTATCTATAAAGGCGCGGGCGTAGAGCACCTGTCGGCATCTTGCTTGCCGTAGGCCTGGGTCACGTTGGCGCCTGGGCGTCCATTTCCGCTTCCGTGCGATTGACAGGTGAGCTGCGGTCACGGCTGCAATCTCTCTCGCATGTTCGCCATCCTAGTACTGATTCAGTTATTGTTTTGTAAAGCTCTTGCTTGCCGGAGCTGGGTCACGTAGCTCCTGTGCGGTCTACTATTTCCGCTTCTGTGCAGTGATAGGTGAGCTGCGGTCACAGCCTGCATTCTCTTATACGTTTGACCTTTCCAGTGCTAATTTTATAGTTATTGTTTGTAAAGGGCTCGCTTGGATGTTGCTGCTGGGCTGCGGCTTGCTTCATAGATACTAGCGATGGCCGCGTATTGAACTGTCGCTTTTGTATAGGCGTTCCCGTTTCCTGCTCCACGTCACGTTGTGCCGGCGTGCCTGCCCGATTGGGTAGCGCCGACAGTAGCGCGCAGCGGTGGGCGCAATCCACTAATAAAAACCACTGCTGCTTTGCTTGCACGTTATTACGCCCCTTTGGCCCCTGAGGGCCAGCTCGGACCCGATTCGCTTTGCCGTTCATGCGGCTAGCGATAGTTTGTTCCTTTTCCTGTTGTGTGCGTGTCTCTTTTGTTTTAGTTTGGTGCCATTCATATTAAAGTGTGGTATGTTTATGTTATGTAAGAGTTTTCGCTGATTTCTCCTTGTGTTTACTTATTATAGTTTTTGTTTATTTAATTAATTTCTCTTATTATTATTTTGTTTCATTATGTTTTCTAACTGGTTGCTCTGCGATCCCTCAATTCAGGGTGCTGAGCCTACGGTGGTGGACCTGGTGTCCTGGTCACGGTTGTCCTTTTGTATATGTTGTTCGCATTTGGTTTATTTTCATTTGTTTTCGTGTGGTGTTCCTGGGACCCCTTTTCCTTTGGATGCAGGTGTTCACAGTAGGTCTCAGCACTGATTGGATCTCAGCACCCATATTTCCTTCTTAGTGAGTAATTCTCTTAGTTTTAAGAACAGACATTTTGTGTACTATATAAAGTATTTTTGTATGATTGAACAGATCGTCTCTGCCTCATTGCATAACGGACCTCAGTGCCTTTCCTTCATTTGTGCTAGTCAACTTAAAATACATCTCTGGGTGAAATTCAGGGTGGCGTTTTGTCTGGCAATAATTATGTCTACCGAGATACTGCCTTAAGAAAAGGGGCATCATCCATAGCTCGTGCTGCCACATCTACTAATCAACACTACGAATGCTGGTAACGAATAAAATTGTAAAAGACAAACCATGTGAAGTTATATTTTCGTTTTGGCAAGTAGCCGTGTAATAAGCAGGATAATGTATAGAACGTCGCCGGTCATTATCGAAAATAGCTAAGTCGGGGCGAAGTAGACACGCAGTGGCGCCACCATGGGGTGGCGAGGGGTGGCTACTGCCACCCCAAAATCATTCTTTGCCACCCCATTTGCCACCCCTAAGACAATTTTTATTATGCATATTTATTTTAAATATATAATGTAGTCTAGATTTTTTTGAATTCACAATAGTTCGTAATGTGAAAACGATTTTGTAGAAAGAGATACAGCAGCGCTGCCTCTTGCTGCTGGTAGTAGCTGTCCCTCCCCTCCCTTAACGTTGCTTGTTGGTGAATTGCTATGAGAGATTTGAAGGAAACGTGGAAGACGAAGACCGCAGTAGCACACAGCACTTGGACACTGTAGTATTCAGATCATGCGGTAGTCTGAATCAATGTTCATGTTTATCATAAGCTTGCACGTACTGCTTACGTCATTCCGGTAGTAGAAGGAGCGAACCGGATGTGTGTTGTTACGTGGCAGAGTCTGCTAGTTCTCCAGCAATAAAGCAACATACTGCGAAAGCTCGTGTCTCTTCATTCGAACTAAAGTAAACGATACCCATAAATTACAACACTGGCGACGAGGATCCAGTGAGAAGTACTAAACGTTTCCCCGGAGAGTGGAATATTGCGTGGGGAAAAGTTCGGAGCGAAAGGGCTAACGGTACAAGCGATGCTAAGTGTGCTAGTCAGTTAGCATCCAGACAAGTCAACAGGATGTTAGCAACACAGCCCGAGCGTACCACCGTTCGGATCACGAGAGCGAACCTTGCTCTATCGGAGACAGCGGATGCTTAAGTGGCTTCAGAGATTCGAGAACTACACCACGGCTGTGATTATCACCGGAGATTTAGGATGAAAGCCCTTCTCTACTGGCATCTTGCGGCGAAAGAGGTGCCCGACATATCGATACGGTGGCGGGGGAAGGAGACAGTATGGGATTGTGAAAAACGAAACTCACCGATTCTTTCTCCCCGAAAAAGAATGTCCAGTACGAGGTCTACGTGTTCAGGAAAGCCACACAGCTGCATGGTGAGAATTTAGATGTTTATAATACCAGACTTCGAATGCTAGCAAAACACTGCGAGTTTGGTGATGTGGACAATGAAATAAAATCACAGATCATTCAAAGCTGCACGTCCTCCAGGGTGCGCAAATACGGTTGAAAGGGAGACAAATAAACATTAAAAGAACTCTCTTGATACGGCAGGACACTGGAACGTGTCTGAATTAACAGTCAAAAGGATATTGAAGAGGTTCTAGTCTCTGCGCGTGGCAGTTGAATCAAGGCGATAGACGACCCCAGAAGAAGGCATACCAAAATCGTGCCAAATAGGTGCGGGCAGCACCCTGTGCAGAACTGTGGTGGCGAGTGGCCACACAGAACGGAATGCCTGCAGAAGGCAAACAATGCCAAAGCGTGTGGCAAGCAAACCACTTTGCAAGACTAGTGTAGGTCGGACACCACAACACACCTGAGCAGAAAACAGACACAGGACCTACAAGAAGACTACAGGAAAAGAGTCAACACGGTTAGAGAACACAAAGTGAACCAGCTCAGCGTGAGTTTATCCTCAAGCAGTGATGAAATGTAGTATAAGTATCACTGTTAAAAGCAATAAAAGACACGGAAGCAACCACTGACAAAAATCAGGCTGACGGAGACCAGTGCCAGCTCTGCTTGACTCCGGTTGCTGCAGTAAAACATTATAGTGAAAGACATTTAATAACCTGAGTATCCAGCCCGGCCTCCAAACACAGATCTTAGGATACTAGCTAATGGATCCAAAGACGCGCTGCCATTCCTAGGGAAGTTCACAGGCAGCGTGGAGCGAGGAACAGAAAACAAAACAGATGGAACGTTCTACGTGACCAAAGGCGATGGCTGCTCCTACTCAGCTACCGAAGTTGATGAACTGGGGTTTGATCAAAATTGTACATTCTATATAAGCCTCCCCAATGAGGCTCCACCAGTGGCGGATGAGTCTTTGTGAACAGCCACCCCGAGCTGTTTGGATGGCATCGGTAAGCTCAAAAGACTTTCAAGTCACACTACATATCACCTGACATACAAACACATGTCAGCCACATCGGCAGAGTTCCTTTTTGTTGTACGGAGAAAGTTGAGCTGAGCTACGCCAAACTCGAAGCCGAGGAGGAATCATCGAGGAAGTGGACAGGCCGGACGCCCTGGTTCTCGCCCATCGTAACACCACCAGCCCAAGATCCAAGATCAGACAGGTGCGCATATGTGTCGACATGCGGCAGGCAAACACATAGCCATCCCAGAGAGCGAGCGCACACTTGACTCCTACTAGTCGACGACGTCATACACGAACTGAATGGAGCAACTGTATTCTCAAAGCTGGACCTGACGTCGGGATACCACCAGCTGGAATTACATCCCAACAGCAGGTACATTACACATTCACCACCAGCTGGAATTACATCCCAACAGCAGGTACATTACCACATTCACAACGCACCTGGGACTGAGGAGGTACAAGCGCCTCAACTTCGGCATCTCCTCAGCTGCTGAGGTATTTCAGAACGCCATCCATCAGACACTTCAGGGCATCGCCGGGACACAGGCTGATCACGACAAGAGCCTGACTGCTGTGTTCCAGCGACTAAAAGAGCGCGGCCTCACACTGAACCGCAAGAAGTGCGAGTTCAACAAGACTCGACTAGAGTTCTTCGGGTTCATATTCTCAGATGGCGGCGTCTCAGCTGATCCGAAGAAGGTTGACAGTATACGCCAAGCTGACAAACCCAAGGATGCAGCAGAGGTAAGAAGCTTTTTGGGCATGGCGAACTACTGCTCACGCTTCATTCCCGACTTCGCTACAGTCACGGAGCCGCTGAGAAAGCTCACGAGGAAGAGCACTCCCTGGCAGTGGGGTGCGGAACAGGACGCAGCGCTGAGCACGCTGAGAGAGAGTCTCACCAGTGAGACCACGATGGCGTACTTCGACCCGAACATGGAAACAGAGCTCATTGTTGATGCTAGTCCAGTAGGACTTGGCGCAATACTGCTGCAAAAGAACAAAGAAAAGAAACGCATCATCGCATATGCAAGCCGAGCGCTCAGTGATGTAGAGAGGCGCTACTCTCAGACGGAGCGTGAAGCGCTTGCAATCGTATGGAGCTGTGAACATTTTCATCTCTATATCTACGGCAAAGAGTTCACTATGGTGACAGATCACAAGCCACTCGAGCTCATCTGGAACAACCCGAGGTCCAAGCCGCCCGCCCGCATCGAAAGATGGGGACTTCGACTGCAGCCGTACAACCTCAAAGTAGAATACAGAAAAGGGTCTGATAATCCGGCAGACTACATGTCCCGTCACCCAATCCCAGCACAAGCACCTACCAAGAACACCCGTGCAACGAAAGTAGCTGAAGAATACGTGAACTTCATCATGCATAACAGCACACCAAAAGCAATGACTCTGGATGAAATCAAGTGTGAGACACTCAAAGATGAAACACTACAAAAGGTCAGTACTCTCAATAGCGACCACCAATATGTGTGGCACACAGTCACCAAAGAGGCAACTGTACTGAGAACAATATGAACATGTGAAAAGCGAGGTTCACAGTTGTTACATGAAAATGACATTATACTAAAAGAGTTCCAGAAATCGTTCATTTCCTCCGCACTCGAGCACACAGGGTCCTCTCACAGCTCGCACACGAGGCGCATACAGGGAATCACAACAGACAAAGGCACTTCTTTGAGAGAGAGGGTGTTGGTTTTCCAAACATCGAATCGACAAGGCTGAGGCGATGGTGAGAGAAACTGTTTGTCATGTCAAGCTAATACACCAGAAAACACACAACGAACACACTGCAAGATGTCAGGAACTCCCTGACACAGTCTGGCAAGATGTCAGTGCAGACTTCTACGGCCACAATGCCGACAGGTGAGTCGCATTTGCTAGTTTATCGTGTGAGCGAGAGTACTGCCCGGTAATCCTGTAGTGGAAGTCAATGCACTCCACCTCTGCAAAATTCTGTCATCCCTGTCATGGTGAACAAGATCTTCTCGTCGATGCTTGGCATCCCACACGACGGTGAAGGACCGACAACGGCCCCCTTTCAACGGGTGAGCAGTTCAGACTAAGTTTTGCAGCCTACATGGGGTTTCACCATTCGGAAAATCACCCACTATAGGCCCAGGCAAACGCAACTGCCAGAGAGTTCATGAGAACACTTGGAAAGTGCCTCCGTGTTGCCGACACATGGGAAAACATCCCTTGGAAGCAGGCATCTCTACACTTTCCTTACGTGTGACCACTGCGAGAGCAACACATACACAGCACCAACCAACTAACATCAGCTGCTGAGTTGCTGGCTCACAACGCAGGATGCACACAAAGATGCCTTCAATGAGCAACCTACTCTCAGACCAGACGAGGAATCTTCCGCAGGAGAGAACCGAGTAGGTCCAAAAGCAAAAAATGAAGGCGTACCAGACACTTGCCGTCACGCTGCGCCTATAACTCTCTCGACCTGATGACATGGTTGCTGTGCTTTCAACCCAGGACAACAATAAACTTACTACGGCCTACAAATTACTTAAGCCGTACAGAGTGAACCACCGTCAAAGGCTCTTGGTCACAGTGGCTGAGCACGACTGAGACGACATGGCACAGAGTCAGAGCATGACACAGAAGATACACTCCTCCTTCTCAAGAAGCTCTAACCATGGCCTGCGCAGACACATCCATGTAACGGAAGTAGAGGATGGAGAAGTCACCGCTGACAACAATCCCAGTGTTAGGAAGGTACCACTGCTAGGCACCGACAGCCTCCACAGTACCTCAAGGACTTTGATATGGCCTGAAAAAAAAAGAGAAACAGGCAACAAAACAAGAAAAAAAAGAATGGACTGTGAAACGTGACTGAATTTGTCAAAGTGAAAAGAGGTTCAGCATGAAAAAAACAGAGATTTATCTGCCAGACAAATTAAGTATCTT
>OLKM01007790.1:0-10792 GCA_900291075.1 Melanogrammus aeglefinus | reverse complement strand
AAGCTGCGTTGAGTTTTACTCATTAGCTCCTCCCCGATGCCGCCACGCAGCTACTCGTCCTCGGCCAGGTGGTTTTCTTAAAATTAGTTTTTATACAAATTGGTTGCATCTGGCACGTTTCACATTAAGAGAGCCGGACAGCACTGTTTGGCGTCGTAGCGTCCCCAAACACGGTATTGTTGGTGTGTTTTCCCGAGAAGACCAGAACATGTCTTGTGTCTGTTTTGTTGCAGGTCTGTTGTTTGGACTTAATTTGACATTCTCTTACTGGTTTTTACAGTTAAGAAAATTTGTTAATAATTGTGTGGGCAAAGCAGACTGACGTGACTTGGAATGTTGAATACAATCACCTCCATGTTAAGGAAATCGGGATTGTGGTGTTTTACCCTCTCATTTGAAAGAATTTAAATAATTCCTACCTGAAAGTAACATTTTAGAGACTTATACGCTACATTCAAACTTTCAAAGTAAGGTAAATTCAACTTTGACTAATAAACATCAGATAATGAGTATTTATCGAAAGCTGGTTAGTTAATTATCTTAAGCATTATTTTAAGAAAGTTGGAATTTATCCTCAAAACCCTGAATTTTGTATTGTCTTGTCCAATTGTCATTTTATCTGATTTAAATGGAGATCGGTAGATGGGGAGCATGAGTAAACTAGTTTCCTTCCACTTCAAGGTCTATGCTGGAATATTTAAGCTGCAGTTCTGTGAGTATCCCAACTTTCAACCAATGAAGATGAACTGCAAAACTGTAAGTCATAAGTTTCTTCTCATATATTAACTATGGCACATTGAAATTTTTGTTTTTTTTGGCTTCCTGTGAGGGTTAACCCTTACCTGAAGGTGATCTTGGAGTAGTAAGGATGCTTTTTTTGGTTCATGGGTTTTATTAAGGTATACTTAGGTGTTTGGGGATATGTTGGTTTCAATGATTTGTTAAAATAGTTCAGGCTCTCTAAGTTATTGTTGTAAACTGGAGTAATGGTTGGGTTTTCTGATATCTTCAGTCTCTCTTTCAAGCTACTCTCCTGAGCTCTGCATTTTATCAATGAAGTGTTTGCTGTTAAACTGATGAGGGTGTGGTCTGAGTGAGCAGAGGTGCATACTGGGATAACAGAGCTGTCTCCAAGTCTACCGGTCTGTAGACACGCCCTCAGAGGAAACCAAGTGTTTGAGAAACCGTCGTGACGTCAGTTTACATGGACTGGAATGTTCTTTAAGATGGACGACAGGGATTCAGAAGGACGAAACACCAGGGGAATTGAAGGGGGCTCCTCATCTCAACAAACTAACAACACAACTTCAGTCTGACACAGAGAACCAATGGAACACTTCAACAGTCCCTCCGGGCGATCGTGATTCCTCAGGAACAGTTTCCATTTCCACAGAAGGTCTTATTTTTGGGGCCATCCCCATGATGGATCCGCTCCTCAACGAAGCCAACCCCCGCGCCCCCCCCTCGCCCCCCCCCCCCGCCTCCCCCCCTCCCCTCCCCCCCCTCTGTCCCTCTCTTCGTCAGTTCTTGGAACCCTCAGAGACGTGTCCAGCCCGCCGACGCCTCCACCCCCCCCCCCCCTGCCCCCTCCCCCCTGCAGTCCCCCCCTCCTCGACACCCCCCCCCCACCCCACCCCCCCCCGACCTCTGTCCCCCCCTACCCTCCGATGTCCCCAGCCTCTCTGGCACCCCCTCCCACTGGTGGTTCTTCTGAACAGATAACCTCCTTCCTGACTAAACTGGCATACACCGTTGTATCGTGAAGGCCCCCTCATTCAGAGAAACCCACTGGACTACAGAACGGCATGAAATTTCAGAGACATGCCCATTCAGGAAACCACTGCGACTAACAAAAACATGACTTCAGAGACGTTGAAATGAACCTGGAATCACATTTTGGAACGCACAATAATCCATCCCCAATTGTGGGACGCCACTGAAGATGTTGTACATAATTCGTCCTCTGGAGACATTGGTTTTCTGGTGCCGGCAAAGGAGAGCTGGGGGTGGAATGATGGAATGTTATTTGCATGAGGTGTTTACCCTGCATGATTGTTTGGCCTTTTCTGCTCAGTTGTGTGTGTGTGTGTGTGTGTGTGTGTGTTTGGGTTTGAGATGAGATGCACGATTTTTTGAGCATCGCTAGGGTTCTACTGTGCGGTCGGCCACACACACTGGTATGGGGTTTTTACGTGTGTTTTGTTTCCACTAGGCAATGGGGTTCTACGTGCGTTTTCTGGTTCTTGTGTGTGTCCGGCTTGCTTTGACAGTGATGTAATTTTCATACGGGGGGTCCTGTGATTGGGCTTGGGATATGGGATGGTCCAAATAAATCATACCTGATGGACGGCCACAACGTTTACTTTAAGGCGCTCCAGTAGACAATGAAGAGCCTGAGCGACGACCAACACATGGGCAGGAAGGAGAGATCCAAACAAGTGTAAAAGGATGCAAGCGTTTGTTCTCTGATCAGTGACTTCAACTAGGACTACACCTATCAGGATCAATAGGAGGATGGACACTTAAAGGCAATTCCACAAGGAGTCTGAAGTGGAAAAGAGGACCTAATGGGTATTCAAAATGACTCTGCAATGAGACGGCTCTCTTCTACCTGAGCTGGCCTTGATGGCGAGCCCTTTGGATCTTCTCAGGCTGTACTTGTATTTGTTTTCAGAGGGAGACTAGCTGAACGATTGGTTCACTTTAAATCAGAACCAATCTGGTTCTGAAGTTGTGCTCTTTCAGCTTAGGAGGTAAGGAACCTTCACTGGGGCTTTCAAGGTGTAAAGAAGGAGAATTTCCAAAGTGTTCCATGGTACTCTGATGAAGACCGTGTTGTGTTCCACTGGACTGAGAGGAAGAACCATCACATCTTCCTCTTGGCCTTTCCTCCTCTGAGAATCCTGGCGCATCTAGAAGGTATCCAGCTCATGTACCGATGTCACGCGACAGATTCTCAAACACACTTGGTTTCTCCTGAGGGGTGTGTCTATAGAACTGAAGACTTCAGACAGCACTGTGTCCCAGCATGCATGCTCTGCTCCACTCAGACACACCCCCATGGAGTAGGATGCAACACTCCTAGTAATGGAGATTGTGAGTATTTATAAGTTAACAAGGGAGCAGACAAAGGTGATATGAGAACACAATGCATGTCAAGTCTAGATCTTTAAACATGAAGATGGTTGAATAGTTTCAGGAATTGGGCTTATTATATATCTCGGCAAGTCCTTTCACTCAGATGCCCACATCTCACTGACCTGTAAATGTGTTGGACTGGCTGGCATGATTTTGCTGTTGGTGATGAGACGGTCAGGGTGCGGTTGCAGCTATGGTCACGCTCTCTGTGAGTCAACGTTGTACACTGAATAATCTAGATAATGTAGGCACGGTTTTGTATTGAATGATTTTAGGTTTAATAGTTGTTGTGGGACGTACATGGTAGTTTGGTTTCTTTGTACGGTTTTGAGTGGTAATAAATTGTACACACTGGTGCAATAATAATGTAAAGTTCACTGAATAGTAGTATTAATACCACAGCAACAACAGATCACATCAAGGTAAGTCTGTTGGCTGTATTTTAATGAGACCATCGCTGGACTTAAGGATCTTCCTACCGTTACAGCTCAAGGTGAGGCTGCTGGTACTGTTTTTTTCTTTGTTGTTCCGGCCGGAATGTTCGGAATCCATCGGACGGTTTGTGCTTCCCGCGTGGAAGGATTCTGAGTGCGGTCACTTGATTTAGTCCCCAATGGTTAGCATAGAACGCTGTAGTCTTGACAACCATAAAGAAACCACTGGCAGTTAGTTGGACGGGGAGTCCCTGAGGAATCTGACCGCGTTCTGGATTGTATATTGCGTAACTCGAGCCGTTGCCAACGGCAACTATTTTCAAGTCGTTTCCATTGGGAATTGTTGTCCCTTATTTTAAACAACTTTAAGTTTAGATATGAATAACATACTGACACGTACGTTGTACAACATGTTGAATAATTTCCGATGGTTGCGACCGTACCTTTTAACCACGTTGACGTGACCGACTCTCGCTGCGTATAAAAGACGTTCTACGCTTGCGGGCCCATTTTTGACATCAGTGAAGGCTGAAAAATCATTTCAAGGTGGAAGACAATTTGACATTTCTTCAACGGAACCCAGCACCTGAAATATGGCTGAGTATTGTTTGATTTAATATCGATACTGCTTAGTTTTTTTTTTACATTCAGCTTTTGTTACGTTCTAAATATCTGCCACAGAAATTAAAACTATCAACTGGAATGACGTTAAACAACGACTTTGGTGCGAGTTACTTACTGATAATATCAAAGCTAAAATAATGGCCATCCTTCCCACATATTACAGTAGAAGATACTCTAGAACTTGTGCAAAGGTTAAAAGGTAGCATGTTGTTTGATCCCAGATGTCTGCCTCCTCACCAGAGCAAGTCCTCCCACCTCCTCCACCAGAGCCAGTCCTCCACCTCCTCACACCGAGCCAAACTTCCACCTCCTGTCAGAAGTCCTCCAGAACAGGTCAGTGCCTGGTGTGTTGAGTAGAGTCTATCTCAGGTTCAGTTCAATGATGGACTGAACCACTTATTAAACTTGTGGACACTGCTCTGTCCTTCATATCCCAAACGAGATGCTCATGTCTGTCTCTCTCTCAGTTTATTTCTAGCCTTGAGTTATAAAATAATAGTTCAATTAATATGTGTAACTTGGTTACACAACTTGAGTCAATTAAGTTTATTGCTTGGCAAATGCTAATATAAACCTGCTGCTGTAGCTGAAAGGTGAGGCTGGGGACCGGAGCCTTGTGGTGCCAGATGGAACCGGAGACTGAGGCCTGGAGACCAGGGGCCTGCAGCCACCGGAACCAGGTAACCATCACCAAGCTCATCCTGACACACTAAAATCCCACGATAGTATGGGTTGGTTTTGATCAATCTTATGACTTTAAATCTGTGCCAGCTGTGATTTGAGTTAATTCATACGGGGTATGAAGAGTAATATGAGCCGTTTATTGTTACTATGCTGCTACGACCGTAGTGGATGAATAGCTGAATATACTGTTTAAATATTTGTCTCTCCATTTTACAGAGTGAACTCAGGTGCAAGGAGGTGGGTGTGTTGCGTCCCCAGGTGATTTACTGCTGAGACCATACTGTGGTTTTGTAACCAGACCAGGAATCCATGGCTGATGGAGGAGCCGTGCTGAAGGAGCTGATGGAGTCGTGCTGGAGGCCCTGCTCTGGGGAGGCCTGCTGGTGGAAGGCCCTGCCTGGTGGAGGCCCTGCCTGGTGGAGGCCCTGCCTGGTGGAGGCCCTGCCTGGTGGAGGCCCTGCCTGGTGGAGGGCCCTGCCTGGTGAAGGACCTGCCTGGTGAAGGACCTGCCTGGTGAAGGACCTGCCTGGTGAAGGACCTGCCTGGTGAAGGACCTGCCTGGTGAAGGACCTGCCTGGTGAAGGACGTCTGTCGTGGGGTAGATGGAGCTTGACTCTGAAGTGATCATTCACACTCACTGCCACTGTACCAGATATACCAAGACGACCTACATCTGTTTTACCACATGTTTGAAGCAAGACCTCCGCTGTTTGTTCCAGACCAGGACCTCTGTCTGAGGAGAGCTGATGGAGGAGGCTGAGACACTGGAGGACCGACTAGGAATCGACCAACAAGGATTCCTCGTAAGTTTTGTATTTACTTGCATGGTTGAACTTAAAGGGCAAAAATACAGCTGTTACTATGACATGCGTTACCAACTAACCGCCCTGTGTTTTCTTACTAGAACGTGTTTCTGGAGCGGAGGCGAGCTGGTAGGGGAGCCGTGAATCTGGAGGATGACCATCACTCTACCAACAGGGATTGTAAGTTTGTATGAACCTCACAACAAAGTGGAAATAAAGGGCTTAAAAATAAGACAAACTACATGTTTGTTACCAGAACGTTAGGGCCGAACTCACGCTGTTTGTTCCAGACCAGGACACTTGTTGCTGAGGAGAGCTGATGAAGGAGCCAAGACTCTGGAGGACGACATCACTCAACCAACCAGGATCCTCGTAAGTTTGCATAAAATAAACAGAGTAGACTTATTGTAATGCAGGATTAGTTTGTCCAGTACACAGTTCGGCATAACTACTGGGGGTTGGTTACCAGACAAACTACAGCTGCTGCTTTGTTACGCGCCATAAGAGCCCAACTATTCCTGTATTTGTTACCTTACATTAGAGACAAACTACTACTGTGTTTGTTATGGTACATCAGAGACGCACTACTCCTGTGTTTGTTACCTTACATTAGAGACAAACTACTACTGTGTTTGTTACCTTTAATTAGAGACAAATAACGTTTGTAACCAGACCAGGAATCTGGAGGACTGATGGAGAAGCCGTACATCTGGAAGGCAAAATCCTGAGGACAACCCAGGGACTCTACACATCGAATGGATTCCTCGTAAGTTTGCATTATCTGGACATAGGTGGACGAGGTAGGGGGCTTGGGGTTCAACTCTCTCAAACCAATGGTGCCGGTTCGAAGTCCTCAGAATACAGTGATACGTCCCTTGAGCAAGGCGCCCTAAAGCCTGCCTGCTCCTTTATGACTTATCTTTGGTTCAGATAATGTTGCATCTTTTGAATATTGAACCTAATCCATGTCCTTGTTTGGTCCGGGCAGACACACCCTGAAGCTGAACCTCACCTGATCCTGTTTGGTCGGGGGTAGACACACCTGAGCTGAACCTCACCTGATCCTGTTTGGTCGGGGGTAGACACACCTGGGCTGAACCCACCCTGATCCTGACATCCTGCTGGTCCGTCTCTTCAGTTCATTCTGAGCTTGTCGTCGCCACCGACCTGCTGAGCTCAGCGGTCTGAGGCCGATGGATCAATGACCTCCAGTGGGAGTGACCTTCTTGACCCCACATGTAACGTGTGCTTCCACACACCTTTCCCTCACGTCTGTCACTAACCTCACTACTTCACTACTCTCTACTGCTTCTTCTTCTTCCTCTTCTTCCTTCTCTGTGGTTCGAACCTTTACACTGAAGGCGCGTCTTCATGCCCTCAGAGGGTTTAGCGTTAGGGTTGAGAGTCAGGGTTTAGAGTCAGGGACAGAGCTGGTCAGGTAGGACTGCTTTTAACACAAACCTCTTCACCTTGCTTTGGGAATGGTGGGTGAAGATTTTGAAAAGATTTCATTTGGGAAAATGTTTTCCTCTGCTTTTCTTTCTTACAAAATTGTATCAACTTCTGTCAAGTGTTTTTGTTTATATATTAAAATCCCACATTGACTTCTACATGTTTGGTGCGGTTCATTTAATTGTCCTTTTAACTTAGTTAATGTCAAGCTAAACTCCTGAAATACATTTAATATACATGATTGTTATTCAGCAATGTTCAAATAATCCATTTTGAAAAAATAGGAAATATTACTCCATATTACTACTATATTCAAGCCTATTCATGTATTTAACAATGTACATACTGCCCCGCAGGCCATTCTCTGCTACTACAACACGTTCAATCCACCAACCCGTCTCACATCAATGTACTATACGTTGGTTCAAAACAAATGTAGTTTGATGTGAGACTGTTGTCCAGCAGAAGGAGCTGTCATACAGCTTAATTATACAGGAATGTCTGTATTTACATTTTAAAATTTTCATGTGCTGGTCTAGTTTGTCTGCAAATAACTCCGACTCCAGCAACAGGATTGGTCGAAACATATGAAGTGAAAGAAATAAAAGCCCAGTTCACCAGATCTGAGGTCAGCTGCGGTCAGATTTTGGATCATGAATGTATTGAGTGAACGACGTCTGAGCTAAATACTATATATAACCACCTGGAACTTGGTGCGTTTACGGGAGCTCGGAGGATGGCAGAACGCATGTTTACCGGTTGATTAGGCCCTGAACGCAGACCCTGAACCCAGACATCCTAATCACAGGCCCTGTGTTTAATTAGCCCAGAATATATTTTTTGGGTTGAAAAAATAAATAAGCTAAAATATTTAATTATTTATAAGTAGCCTCGTCTAGATAGTCCTTCTTGCAAGAGAATAAACAGTTTAAAAACATAATCTGTTTACCACCTGAAGTGAATTAATTCCTATCCTATCCCCATCAGATGTGTGTGTGTCAAGTCTGTCTCCCTTGAATTCACTTTACTCTGAAATAACTTGAATGGAACTTTAGACATTTGGGGTAAGCAGCAAAGCAGTCAGGTAGCTATTTTAAGCTATAAACTGCGTATTTTGTTTATTTAGGTGAAGCATTGTGAAAAAATGTCCATGCAAAATAAAGCATGGAAATAATTTTGGCATTTTCATTTTCCGTCTGGGCTAAGCCCCGGATGTTTATGAAACCTAGAAACACCCCTGCTCAGAGTCAGACTAGAATTCAGACGCATGCACACGCGCACGCACACACACACACACACACACAATCATGCACGAATGTACACGTGCAATCACAAGCTCGCACGCGCACAGACACACACCCGTCGTCTAAAAACGTGTACATTAAAGTTTCCTTATTCCAAGAGCGAAGCACGATTCCTTAAAACAATGGTTATGGTTGCTAGGTTCGTCTCAGATAAAGCCAGCTGATCAAATGTGTTTTAAAATTATAAATTAATCTGCTGTAAAACCGAAACTATTTAAATAACGTTGACATAAAAGGGTTATATAAACCTAAATTATACTGCATTGGTTTGAAAAACCGATGTTTTATCCTAATCCAATCGTAGTTGCTTTTATTCTTGCATTTATTCATGAGTACCAATTAGGTTCTAAATCAAAAATATATCTCTAGTAGTAAATCTACGATTATATACTGCCCCCAATCGGCCGACAGGTGGAACTCCACCAGATGCCCGTTCCTTTTACCGGCAGTAATTAACCCTCTCGCCCTCTACATAGTTACTGGCGAACACATCCATGACCTATAATTCTTAGGTTAATAGTCTATTTATTACATTATACTGGCACACATTATTGCCTGAATTGGATCGCCTGTTCATTTAATGCTCACCTGGCCAGACTGTTCAATATTTGACCTTGCTTTGCTGTAAGTTTCACAGTGCACAATGCACGTTTTGAGTTGTTGGCCTAACTTGGACCCTGATATTATGTTTATAAACTCCCCCGCACAATAAAAGAACGAATATAAGTCTGTTCTTGAACTAAATTTGAACTAACTGAGTTTTCCCTTCGGCGAATTTCAAAGTTGAAGCTTAATTTAAATTAGGGTGACGCCCAATAAAGCAAGGAAATGACCATCCGACTGACTAAAACATTAAAGTACAAGTATTTAAAGTACAAGTATTTACTTGTACTTTAACTTTCAATACTTCAGTACATATACTATCAGAAAATTACCTTTGATACTTAAGTGCAATTAATATCAGATACTTGAAGACTTTTACTGAAGTCATATTCTATTGGGGGCCTTTTACTTTTACCAGGGCCCTTTTCTAGGAAGATATCTGTACTTTTACTCAAGTATGGCTTTCAGGTTCTTCTTCCACCACCTGCTGTTGTTGTGTGTGTGCACGCTCACACACGTGTGTGTCAAAGAGTGTGTGTCTGCCATTGAGTTTAGATAAACAGATACAAGAGGACGAAGATTTCGGCAAACATCTTTATTTGAACTTTATACCTGAATTGGCAGTTGGGCCCAGGTGAATTGAAACAAAGTGTGTACGTCCAACATCGGATGGGACCCGACCAAGTCCACATCGATGTGACGTCACACTGGAGTGACACCACAGCTTGGTCCAAGCGCAGGTGAATTTAAACAAAGCATTACACACCTCAGTGTGATGTAACACCGATGAGGACTTGGTTGGGTCCCATCAGATGTTTGACTACTTTGTTTAAATTCACCCGGGCTCAGACAGAGCTGGGGTTTCACTCCTGTGTGATGTCACATCGATGTGGACCTGGTCAGGTGCCATCAGATGTTGACGTACGTACTTTGTTTAAATTCACCTTGGCCCAGACAAAGTATGGACGTCAAACATCGGATAAGTCCAGCCCAGGTCCACATTGATGTGACATCCCACTGGAGTGAAACCCCAGCTTTGTCCTAGCGTAGGTGAATTTAAACAAAGTACGACACACCTCAGTGTGATGTAACACCGATGAGGACTTGGTTGAGTCCCATCAGATGTTTCAATACTTTGTTTCAATTCACCCGGGCTCAGACAGAGCTGGGGTTTCACTCCTGTGTGATGTCACATCGATGTGGACTTGGTTCGGGTGCCATCAGATGTTTGACGTGCATACTTTGTCTGTCCAATGGTGCCGTAAATTTTTTTATTGTGCAGTTATTTTTTTTTGTTTTTTTATATGCTATTTTCTTTTTCTTTCTTTTTTTTTTTAGCGCGCAAAAGACCCACAATGGAACCGCGCCGCAAATGCAGACCAGTCGTTCATTCTGTGGTTAAGCCACTTATTGATCCGAGGCCTGAGGCCCTTCCCCTCCGCCTGGTCTGTGGCCTCCCCTTCCACCTTAACCTCAGCGACCACATCCTGCTGTTCAGGGGGGTTCGGGGGGCCGTCGGTGGTAAGACGGCCTTGGTATCGGACCAGCCTTCTTTATGTGCCTGAAGGGGCGGCGTGAAGGGCGGCCCACAGGCCTTCACCTCTCCTGGTCCGGCAGGGCGCGTGGTAGGCTCTCTACCGGAACTCAGGTTCCCAGGACGCCGGGACACGGTCCTTTCTGGGGCCCAGTCTGCTGTCAGAGGCAGGGAGAGAGTCGGGTCAGTTAATGTTTCGTGATTATGGTGACAGAT
>OLKM01007789.1:0-2500 GCA_900291075.1 Melanogrammus aeglefinus | reverse complement strand
GATTGTTATTACAAATTGCATCAGAATCATCTAAGGTGATTGCCTATTGATAGCCTCCAGTTGCATTTAGTAGCCGTACTCCACATCAAGAGCTGGGCGTTGAATAAGTTTGTAGAACCTCTGTTATGAACCAAAGCGAGTTTTCACTCCTAGACGCTGAGCTCATTGTACGAAGGGCTTCAGGAATTCATAACAGTATGAGAGCCATTATGATCCTGCTCGGATTCAGTGCACCCTTCGACCTCCTTTTTTTAGATAAACAATTGTTGTATTCACAGGATCTAATTAACACGTGGTGGGGGTACTCATGCTTAAACCAATCCTAATGTAGTTTACTTTCAAATCTTGGTAAGCTCCTTATTTCCTGAGTCCATCCAAGTCAACGATTTGACAGTCCTAAAGGGGAACACTTCTGTTCACTGTGATTAACCATCCTTTCTTTTTAATTACCCTATTATCCCTGGTCCGGGGGACATGCTTTAAAAGACATTGATACATTGACTTCAATACGATAAAATAGCATCAATGCAGACTTAACAAACGTGCAAGGTGGCAAAAACGCTTACTTACCACACGGTCAATACTTTACAATAGTAGGGTGTTGGATTAGGGTTATATTGCTACATTCACACTATTATTGATTGCAAGATGTATAGATGGATTGAATATATCATGTTATCGAGAGAATGAAGCGACAATTGACAATGCGATATGAATCGAATCAACATCTTTATCAAGAATAAAAAAATGCATGATAGCCGTTGAGATCGATGTCAGCTTGACTGACTCTGTTGTGTTGCACACCCTGCAGAGCGGGACAATAGAGATCTGTGTTGTCTGCTGGACCCATTTAAAGGATCAAGAATTAAGTGAGAAGCTTTACACCGAAGTAGGAAAACACATTCCTGCCTCACACCCAGGGATTGTTCCGGAACGTTGTGTGGTCTTTCCGAGGTTAAACAGCAATATGGGAGGCACACACCACCAGAAACAAACCAGGGCCTCAAACCTCATTTCTTCTCTCCGCGAGTGTCCGTCCTTTAATTAGGCTTTCAGGGAGGAACCGCATGTATCCAGGGAACCTGAGAGCCAGAGACCCAGTCCCCCACCGAGGAACCAGGGGCGATGTAATTACTAGCAGCAGTTTGCCTGGGTCAGCACTGTGGGTCTGAGGACCGAGGGGGAGGGGAATGTGAGAGGTCCTGCTTGTTCTTTATCTGTAAAACCGTTGGAGACTTAAAAGTATCAATTAGGACACGTGGAGTCCTCATTTTGAAAACATGTATGTTTCACATAAAGGAGTGTTAGGAGAGGGAAGAAGCTTATGAAGTCGCAGGAGAGACTCATGGAATCGATTTATTTTCGCTGACGGCCGTCTGAAGGAGGCGTCGGGAAATGTGTCTTCAATCGAGTGGAGGAAGACGATACGACTCTGTCAATCGCCGATCAGCGTAAGTGAACGCTTGGATTAGCACCCTCACAGAAACTGAGTGATTTGACTAATCTTGGCACATCGCATCGCTGTTCATTTCGCTATTAAAACCAGCACCTCATAACTTGGGAATGTTTAGCCAGAATATGATGTGTCCTCTAGTGGTTTCCCAGAAAAGACACATAAGTACCTGTACAAGAATCAACACACAACAACTAAACTGCCAGAACATCTGTGGGCCCCTCAAAGACACATAAAGCCATATGTTCATTGAGGTCTAAATTAAATTAGTTGTAGCGGTCAACTCCACCAGAGCGTGGACTATGCTGGAGCTAGCCTGACCATACCAAGGAGTGGAGGGTCAGGAATTTGGCAAGAAGCTTCCAACGTAAACAGACAGTGCTCAGTGGAGCCATCAAACAGCGACCACACACTCACAAAGATCCAGGACTAACACGCACACACACACACACACACAAACCACACACACACACACTACACAGCCACACACACACACACACACACACACAGACACACACACACACACACCACTACACACACAACACACACACACAACACACACACACACACACAACACACACACACAACACAGACGAACAGATGTGGACACGCTATGTGAGGAGCGTTTCAAGAAGGCTGGTTTGTCGCAAAGGAGCGTGTAAGCCCCAGTCCAAGCGTTTGGTCTCAGCAGCTGTGTAATGGTCTCAGAGGTAGTCTCAAAGGCTTGCTGGTTACTGGGAGTTACCAAGGAGCCCCAGAGGAAACACACAATGGCCCCTGGCCAGGGATAGAGATGGCTTTAAGGCCCGAGTGAAGGTTTACAAAACTAGCCACCCCATCATAATAATAAGCCCTAAACACTGAAGAAAGTGATTGGTTGTATTAGCTCATGGTCGTGCAGGAGATGATTGCATTTTGGGGGAAGTTTGTGCATTTGGCTATTATGTTGATTAACCATCATGCATATGAATGGGTGAAGTGAGAGAGGGATCAGAAATAGGGAGGGGGAGAGAGAGAGAGATAGTGCTAGATTAGAGAGAAGGGGAC
>OLKM01007788.1:0-10801 GCA_900291075.1 Melanogrammus aeglefinus | reverse complement strand
GCTGACCGCACCTTAACTATATAGATTAAGCCATCTATCTCCGGTATCTTTGTATATTGACAAGTTGATAGAATTCTCACATAAGCTTTGCAATGACAATGACACTAACGTGCTTGCAAACAAAGTAACAGTGTTGGAGGGGGGGTGTGGGGGCGAGGGGTGTTGGGGTGTGGATGCCCACCTTGAAGACGCTCGTAGTCTTTGTGCACGGGAGGCCGATCATCCTCCAGCCTGGGCTTCCGAGGAAATGCGAGGTTTCTGCATTTCTTCGACCAGGACCAGGGGACAGCGGACTTTCCTTGGCCTCCACCTGTGCCCTCTTCCTCTACCTTCCAAGAGGGTGTTAGGGAGGAGCGAGGATTTTGCGGATATGATGAGCACATCTCTTGTTGAGGTTCCCTGGGGTTTGGGAGTTTAACCTGGGACCAACCCCTCCTCCTTGCGGATGACAGGCGCTTCCCGCCCCCCTCCTTGGAGAAGGTCTCCGGCCCCCCTCCTCCCTTTGGAGCAGGACTCCACACCTTTACCTCTATGTTTGTGTATTTGTTTTGTATTGCGTCTATCTATGTTCCCACTCGTAGCCTGATACCTTTGTGCGTGCGTGTTGGGCTTACACCAAACGTTCAGGCACTCAATGTGTGCGTATTTTGAAAGATGTCTCAGGGATTCAGTCAACGGCTATGGCAGACTATCTTTACTCCTGATGCTTGGTCTGCCACCTCCGAGATGCTGTCCTCTACACACCCCTGCTTCTGCTGGGCCACAAGCACCTGCTGCTTAATAGGGATGTGAATAAACTAAAATGTTCTGGCTCGAATCAATCAGTGGTGGTTTGAACACGAATAATCGACTCTATTCAATGTGTGCCGACATTCACAAGGGCAAGCCATGGATCAGCAAGAAATCACTTATATCTTAAACGCAAAAATCTAACTTAAATACAGTGATCAGTCGTTTGTGTTGTAATGTGCTACAGAACCAACATTAGTTCTGCCACGTTTAATTCCTTGTTATATTTGAATGGGAAAAAATGTTAAGTTAGTCCAATGTTAAAAAAATCGACTTTTGACCCTCAGAACGAATATCAGAATTATTCTGACCCATCCCTAGCTTTGCTATATGCGATTTTTGTGGTGGTGTGTGCGTGTGCTTGTGTTGAGGCTGGGTGGATGTGGGGAGGTGGGGTAGAGTCTGTTCACAGAACAAACAACAAGGCTGACTCTCGTTCCCGTTCTCATATTTGGTGTTGGTGGATTCGGGTGCTCGGGGGTGAGTGAGTGCGTTGCGGGATGGTGAGTTGTGGTGGGGGGCGTAGTGTTGGTTTCTCAGAGGTGATGAGAGCAGGTGGAAGGGTAGTGTGGGTGCTTAGTTGGCGATAGTTTAGGTGTGGGTGTGGGTAGCATGGTAACTGGTGTAAGAGATTGGTAATTAATGCACGCCTAACTCTGGCTCGAAGGTTCATCTGAGCCATTCACAGCAAAAGATCAGTGTAGATGCGGCACCATGTGGTGTGACCAGCCCAGATCTAATAAGCACAGCCTATGGGACACCTCGAATCAAAGAGTTAGAATGTCATATACTTGAAATGAGCTGCAAGTGTATTCTGGATGTAACATAATGGATATTCTGGTCCTTGAGTTAATCCCTTGTAATGTGGGACAGCAGTCCTGATTTATGGTATTTATGGTAATCTTACGCAGCATATGCATAGTTTGGCTATCGTATTTATGTACATGTGTAAAGATGAACTTTCACACCTTAGTACACAGTCAGTTGACCAATCACAAGTCAGCGGAGTGGAATGGGCAGTCCCTAGCTTAGAGACAAAGACCAGTTTGTTATAAAATCACCATTTACTTTGAAAACTGACCCTGAAGTCGCTTGATATTGTCTCTTCTCTATTGGCCTCGTGGCTGTGGGTGTGGTGGTGGGGGGGGGCGGGTGGGGTGGGTGGTGGGTGTGGGGGTGGTGTGTGGTGTTGTGGTGGTGGTTGTGAGGGTGGTGAGTGATGGTGTGTTGTGGTGATTGGTGTGGTGGTAAGGTGGTGTTGTGGCGTGTGGGTGTACGTCTCGGTTTATAGGGTGGTGTGTGTTGTGTGGAGTAGGGTGTGTGTGTGTGGAGTGTCATGTGAGTGTGGTGGGGTGGGGGGGGTGTGAGTGGGTGGGGTAGTGTGTTGTGTGTTGCTCGTGGGGTGGTGGGTGGTGGTGTTGTGTCCGGGAGACGTTGTGTGTGATGCGGTGTGAGGGTTTCTTATTTAGCGAGGTGGGTGATGTTGACTTGGTGGGGGACTTGATGTCCCTTATTGAAGACTCGTAATAGACGATATATGATGATTATTAATCAAAATGGCATTCTCAAGATCTGTCAGTGTCTCTCCAACAGGCTGTGTATATTTTGCTCCTGTACTTCCCCCAAGCCTGCAGATAGAGCTGTTCCGTGGGGATGGAGGGGTAGCTGAGAGGTCAGAGGGCCGTGGGTGTGGGCGTAGAGGCGTGAGAGAGCCTCTTTGCTGAGCATGCTGCTCTCTGGCTCTGCTTGCTGCTTCCGGCTGTTGTTACACGGCTGGGCTGGTGGGAGGTGCTTTTTTCTCCTTTACTGTTTTTGACTTTGATATAACAGGTGTGTCTTCTCTGTTAGGGTGTACCCTGTGTGGCCACATGCTGCTCTGGGATGTAGTAGGCCAGCAGACCAGATAGGATAAATGTAGAGAAAGAAATTTCCACAACGGCTTTAATAAAGTACATCTTGATTGCTATTTATTTTCTATTACATTTTATTATATTCTATAGTATATATAGTGTTTTTCTATCTGTCTCTTCCAACTGATGGAAAGTGAATTATACCTCGTCTTATAGGCTCTTACCACGTTACAGGCTAAAACCTGCAACTGCATGTTCAATATTCAGACGGACTTTATTTGACTTCTAATGGATTTTAACCTCTAACTTCGAACTCTTTTATTAATTTTTTTTGTACTCAGAAGAGAATATAACGCTGCTTCATGTTAATTGCTGTAATAAAATTAATGTATAAACCTGATACGCTATTAAATTAAAAGTATTTTTTCTTAATTATGTATCATAGTTGCCAGGCACTTACAGTACACAATGTTGCGCGTGCGAAGTAGCTTAGATAGTGTATAGTACAAAGTGTATGTTACTTGTAGTGTTCACCAACCCTCCACATTAACCACGCTAATTTGAAGACATCTTAACATCTTTCGACTTTTAAGACGACACAACAGAAAGATTCGCCCGAAAGAAGGCTCTGGGGGCTCATGTACTTAAGGTATGCGTTCGACACAAAAAGCGTGGCGTACGTCCTTGTTCCACGCTTCACGTTGAGATGTTACCAAAACGTGGAAATGACCGTAAAATGTGCGGCTCCCCACGCCAGCTCCAGAGTGTTCGTACGCACGTTTCTACAGCGATTGTTCCTTTTGGCGAACACTTAGAGTGACGCTGGGGAAACTGGGAAAAATGTTGAAAACAATTGACTCATCAGACGTGATTTGCACAATCCGAGACACCACTAAATTCGAACAATTAACACACCTTGGCATTATATCGGGTGGTAACTAAAAAGCATGCGGCACAATGGATGAAGAAATGTTTAAAAATGGCAGCTTAGCGTGTTAAGAGCGACATCGCAAATGGTCAAATCCGAAGGGACGTTAAACCCAGTTGTCACGCAAAATGCGCTACATACGCCAATGGACCATCTTGCGCGTGCATATGATACGCAAATAACGGTGGTCAAATTGTGGCTGTGACGTACTACCTATTTGTTTGTCTTTTTTTGGTTTTGTTTTGTATTTCTGTGTGGACTCGAGTCAGACTCGAGTCGCAAATTTCGGGACTTGAGACTTGGCTTGGAGTAACACTGATAAAAGACCGACTGGACTTTGACTTGGTCTTCATTTAGTTGGGGACTGACTGGTTAGACTCTGAGGAGGTGAGATGACGGCGAAACTGACTTGTTAGAAAATTATGTTGGATTATATTAGGGATGCACCGAATTTTTCGGTTTCGGCCGAGAATATTTATATCACGAAACAACCACGGCCATTTGTGATGATGCAAACAAAGCGCGGGCGCAGCCACGTTTGTCTGGCATAGCGCCAAATATTGGTTTGGGTGTGGAACCTTTTTCTGTTTCTGAGATAGACCCATGCGATAACGATTTGCAAAACTTGCACTGCCTTTTATTTTTAATGAAGTTTAGTACACAAGTCATAGCCATAATGCAATGGCCTAGGGTTGCCGCGGTGCTGGACATTTTCCACCGTAGTGATACCACCGGTGATTACCGAGGATAAAACGGTTTAACTTTGAAAGCTAGTCATCCGCCATCTTTCAAAAAACTGCCTCTCATATCGGTGACAGCGTCGTTTCTTATAACGATTCTATATATAAGTAGTATATAATATAATAGTATACTATAACTATCACGATGGCGCGCCAGCGCGGGGAAGCTCTCTGGGGGTGGGCTTCACGGGGTTTGTTTACAGTGTTGCTATGGTTACCGTCTTGGCGTGTTACCAACAACATTAGTAGTCTATCTATTAGTTTGTGTGTATATATATAGATTATATACACATTACATACATACCATAACTGACGGATATGATGCGTCCTTAGATTCTAATAAGCCCTTTCAATTCTATTAAACTCTTACATTCAAATTAAGCCCGTAGATTCTAATTCACTCTAATAGGGCCTTATACTCCTAACCCAGGCCCCTTACACTCCTAACTAGCTCCGAACTAAACAGCACCACAGGCCCACAGCGTCATAGAAAACATTGCCACCATAAAGATTACAACACAGGAAGAACAGGCTCTCTTCTCCCAAGGAAAAGCCAATCCAGGTTCCCACAACAAGTAAATTAACTTTCAAACAGTCAGCCCACCATAGATTTTGGGTAACACAAGGTAAAGTCCCACGACTCAGCATAGCCTAAGGGCATGACAGTTCACCCCCCTTTTTATGCACAAACAGGCCGGTCAGAGAACGCGCATTCACCGCAAAAACTCAATTTAAACTATCGCCTTTTCTCATATTGGGTCACTTGAAGCTAGAACCTTTTCTCCAAGGCGAGAGCTACGGTCCCTAGCGCGCGCTAACGGTATTAGACCGAAACCTTACCTTCTTTTTTTCTGCTCTATTTTATTTTTTTGTATAACCGGTTACGTATAACTTTTTTCGACTGAATAAAGTCGAGGATTTTTTTTTTTTTTTTTTGTTATACCGACATAGTTCCTTCCTTCTCCGTCTCATTCCTCCGAAACGGCCAGACCACATTCTTTCCCAACACAAATTGGTGACCCCCTACGTGATTTTGAACAAACGCAACCTTCTGATTCGACGAGTGGTGGCCTTCCCACTGGGACGCGGAGAAAGGAGCCCCCGGACCCCGCAGCCTTGGATCGATTACCTGGCAAGTCTCACCTCGGGCTCCACAAACAAAACGTGTGCAGAACCTGTTGATAAATCCGAAACTTCTGATTAGTTATATAGGAAACCTTAGGAGGTGAGACAGGTAATTGTATTTTTTTCTTTTATTTGTATTTTCTCCCGTATTATTAGTTTTCTTTCCTTCTTTTAGTGTTTTGATTCTCCATCTCTATCTATTTAAGAGGATACGTTCGCCCTCGGGTTATGTTTTTTTGTCGTCTTTTTTTTTCTGTTAAAGCCAAGTCCCGAGATTGATATATGTGAGACCCGGATTCTAATTCGTTCGGTACAAATTTTATCGAAGACCCGGTTTGCTCTGTGAATTCCGTTGGTACGATATATTATGGGAGACCCGGATTTCTTAATTCCGTTGTACGATATTATGTGAGACCCGGATTCTAATTCGTTTGGTACGATATTTATGTGAGACCCGGATTCCTAATCCGTTGGTACGATATTATTTTTAGGAGGAGCCCGGATATGCATAATTCCGTTGTACGATGACTTATGTTGAGACCGGATTCTAATTCGTTGGTACGATATTTTGTGAGACCCGGATTTAATTTCCGTTGGTACGACTGTATTAATTGTGGCGAGCGCATTAAAAAAACGCCTAAATAACTGGGAGGAGTTCCCATTTCCATGCGGACAGATGACCAGGTAATTGGGTACGAACAGAGGACATTGACTGACGTGGACAGGAATGGATGGAGGACTTCGCGACCCAGTGCTGTGTGTCCACGGCCCAGAGTGTGTTTTGGTGTGTGTGTGGTGTGTAGGTGTGTTGTTGTGTGTGTGTCGTGTGTGTGATGCTGTAGTGTGTGTGTGTGGTGTGTGAGTTGCGTGCGGTCGGTGGCTGTGGTTGCATGGTCAGTGAGTGTGTGCCGGTGTTGCCACATGTGTGTCCGTGTATGCGTGTGTGCGCTTGAGGAGAGTGAAGAGAGGCTGTGTATGCGTTGTGTGGAAAGAGGTGCACTTTAGCAGATAGAGGGCAAGCCTCCGGACTGCCAATAAAGTGCGGGCGTCTGACTGTATGAAATCTGCTTTCTATTATTTTTGTGTATCGTTGTGTGGTGGAAGATTGGGTGTGGGGTGTGGGCGTTGATTGTGTGATGGTGTGTGTGTGGTTTCAATGTTTGTATGTCTCACGTATCATTGTGCTAGCGTGTGCCTTTGTGCGGTTAGAGGAGCAGCGAGTGCGCTCAGTGTTTGAAAGTGTGTTGCCGTGAGTATGTGTTGAGAGAGAGGGAAGATGAGAGTGACCACATTCCACTCTTATGCTTTTAGATATATTTATATAGGTCACCGAAGAAACCATTGATTAGTAGTTTCCCATCCAGTAGAGTGGGTGTCACTGTTTGCCATATTTGCTGTTCCCCCATTGATAGAGTAACAGTCACCCACATGCTGTTAGGGTCCTCCTACATTTTAAGTGGTAATCCCTGTCCACCATATATCTATTATTATTATTTATTATTCTATATTATTATTAATCATTATTAATTATTCATTATTTTTTTTTGTTGTTCTTTCTCACACCATTAGTTCCCCCCCCCCCCCCCCATATCTTCTAGGTTCTAACTTCCCAAACGGATGACTTCCCAGAGACCTGCTCCGTCCACACTTCTCTCGTCATATCTTCCCTTGCTAGGGATTCCGACACAATCGAAGTTACCCCTTTCCCCTATAGCTCCCCCTGCCTGGAATAAGACACAACAACAATTTCGCCCTACATCTCCCCCTGCTGAATAAGACACAACAACAATTCCCTCGCCCTATCATCTCCCCCCTGCTGATAAAGACAAAAAACAATTCCTCGCCCTACAGCTCCCCCTGCTGATAAAAGACACAACAACAATTCCTCGCCCTATCAGCTCCCCACTGCTGGATAAAGACCACAACAACAAATTCCCTCGCCCTATACCTCTCCCCTACTGAATAAGACACCAACAACATATTCCCGTCGCCCTATAGTCTCCCCTGCTGGATAAAGACACACAACAACAATCGTTCCCTCGCTGTAATCTAGATACAGACACACAAACAATTCCCTCGCCCTATAGGCTCCCCCTGGCTGGAATAAAGAACACAACAACAATTCCCATCGCCTCTATAGCTTCCCCCTGCTGGATAAAGAACAACAACAATTCCCTCGCCCTTACTCCCCCTGCTGGATAAAGACACAACAACCATTTCCTCGCCTCAGCTCCCTCTGCTGGATAAAGCCACACAACAATTCCCTCGCGCCATACATCTCCCCCTGCCTGGATTAAAGGAACACAACAACATTCCCCTAGCCCTATAGCTCCCCCTGCTGGATAAAGACACACAACAATTTCCCTCGGCCCCTATATCTCCCCTGCTGGGATAAAGACACCAACAACAATTCCCTCGCCCTATATCTCCCCTGCTGGATAAAGACACACCACAATTTCCCTCGCCCTATGCTTCCCCCTGGCTGAATAAAGACACAACAACAAATTCCCCTTCGCCCTAGCATCTCTCCCCTGCTGGATAAAGACACACAAACCATTCCTCGCCTACATCTCCCCTGCTGGTTAAAGACACAACAACAATTCCTCGCCTATAGTCCCCCTGCTTGGATAAAGACAACAACAATTCCCTCGCCCCTACATCTCCCCTGCTTGAATAAAGACACAACAACATTTCCTCCGCCCTACGCTTCCCCTCTGTGGATAAAGAACACAACAAACCAATTTCCCTCGCCTATAGCTCCCCTGCTGGATAAAGACACAACAACAATTCCCTCGCCCATATCCTCCTCCCTGCCTGATAAAGACACAACAACAATTCTCGCCCTTATAGCTCCCCTGCTGATTAAGACACAACAAACAATTCCTCGGCCCTACATCTCCCCTGGCCTGGATAAGACACAACAACAATTCCCTGCCAGTCCCCTGCTGGATAAAGACACCAACAACATGTCCCCGGCCTAGAGCCTATGCTCCCGGCTGCTGGGATAAAAAGCACAACGCTACAACAATTCCCTCGCCCTATGCTTCCCCTGCTGATTTAAAGAACAACAAAATGCCCTCGCCCTACAGTCTCCCCCTGCTGGTAAGACACTAACAAACAATTCCCTCGCCCTATAGCTCCCCTGCTGGATAAAGACACAACAACAATTCCCTCGCCTATAGCTTCCCCTGCTGAATTAAGACACCAGACAAAATTTCCATTCATCGCCTAACCAGCTCCATGCTTGGATAGAGACGACCGCAATTTCCACGAGCTACTCTGCCGCGCCTGGATAAAGCACACAACAACAACTCCTCGCCCTACGCTCCACGTCTGCGGATAAAGACATCGACCAATTCCTCGCCCCTACAAGCTGCCGCCCTGCTGGAATAAAGAACAGCAACAAATTCCCTCGCCTGTATGAGCCTATTAGACACCCCTGCTAGCTGAGATAAAGACACAAGCAACAATTCCACTTCCTACATACTCCCCCGCTGGTGGATAAAACGACACAACAACAATTCCCTCGCCCTATATGCTCCCAGCCTGCTGGATAAAGACACAACCAACAATTTCCCTCGCCCTATAGCTCCCCCCTGCTGGATAAAGACACAACAACAATTCCCCGCGCCTAACAGCTCCCCTGCTCGGAATAAAGACCAACACACAATTCCCTCGGCCGTACTCGCGCTCCCAGCTATCCTAAGCTCCCCTGAACGATATACAAGACACTAGCAAACATATTTCCCGCCTGAGCTCAGCGCTGGATAAAGTAACAACACACCAATTCTCCCTCGCCTACAGCTCCCCCTGCTGGATAAACACCACACTGACACAATTCCGTCGCCCTAACATCTCCCCCCTGCTGGATAAAGACACACACTAACAATTCCCCGTCGCCCTATAGCTCCCCCTGCTGAATAAAGACACAACAACAATTCCCTCGCCCTATAGCTCCCCCTGCTGGATAAAGACACAACAACAATTCCCTCGCCCTATAGCTCCCCCTGCTGGATAAAGACACAACAACAATTCCCTCGCCCTATAGCTCCCCCTGCTGGATAAAGACACAACAACAATTCCCTCGCCCTATAGCTCCCCCTGCTGGATAAAGACACAACAACAATTCCCTCGCCCCACAGCATCCCCTGCTGGATAAAGACACCAGCAACAATTCCCTCGCCCTAACCTCCATTTGGACAGAGATACGACCGCAATTCCACCGAGACTCTGCCGAACTACTACACCACTGACTTCAACGCCTCCAACGACCACGTTGCCATCAACGTCGGCCTATCCTCAGACTCGACGAAGGGCGCCATGACGGACGAACAGCGCACAGCCGCATTGGCCTGGTTGAGCCTGAACGTTGAACCTGGAAGACCCCTAAAAGACGGTGAGCGAAAAAAATGGGAGGAACGACTCGACAAATACATCAAAGGCTGGCAGAAAGAAGGCGTGGCACCGATGGGGCCTCTAGACATGGCGAGCCTGGCCGCCATACAAGCGCACGTCCGCGCCCAGTATGACCAGGCAAAGGTCCGCCGCAATAATGCCGGGAAAGGAGTGGCGCGCCAAGACACCCTCGACGTCCAAGAGCGTCAACACCGGAAGAATGGATTGGTACTAATGTGCATTGCCTCCTCCTCCCTTCCCAAATCAAAGCTGGAACAACCCACATTATCACCCCGACAATAATACGGAGGCCGCTACGCCTCGCCCTGGACCACCAACCTGTATCCCTCCCTGGCCATGCGATGCAAACGGAGAAGTCAAACCACCCCCCGTATGATCGCAACCGACAAAGCCGCCCAAACTGGCAAGCAAGCTGTACCAACACGGTCCCGTCGGACCCGGCATTCCCTCAGAATACCGGGCCCGCCCGTTGCCCCCGAGATCCCGGCACTCATGAACCCCCTATCAAAAGAAGACCATCGCGGTTCTCAACCCCACATCCTCCGGTCCCCCCTGGGGTGGGGGCCCCGCCACAACTGGATGCCACCCCAAATAAACACACGGACCCAGGACCAGAAGAGGTATCGGCTCCCCGTCAGACCCGAACAGAGAAGAGAAATGTCGCACCCGATTCGAAGTCAAGCCGCTCACATGCCGGACATGATTCCCGAAGAGCCGGACCCGGGACAGGAGCCACCCCACCGACTGCGACGACTAGGAACTCCTAAGGGACCAGAGGACCAGGTCTCGCTCAAGGCCAACCTCGCCACCGACCAGAGGTCCAACACCAGGCCTTTAATGTCCGGGGTCCAGAAATCCAGCCTGGCAGCAAGCCAGGTAGATCAAGATTGGAGGCAAACCCAGTACTGTAATCCTCTAACCCCGGACGCCCCTAACCTCCATCCGTGGCGGAT
>OLKM01007787.1:0-10802 GCA_900291075.1 Melanogrammus aeglefinus | reverse complement strand
GGGGGGGAAACTCTACTGTTTGTTTGTGCGTATTGCACAGGGTTGAGGGTTTACTTTAAAAATTGTAGTCCATGAAGTTACAAATTCACCTGTTTAAAAATGGTAGTCAGTAACGTTAAATACAGTACCACATATGGTAAAAGTAATGTAACCTTGATTAACTTTTACTTACTTTTGGATTACCGTCAAGACAAATGGCAAATAAAGACAAGAATAGAAGAAAATGTCCGATAAGATGACTTTAATTCTGTGTACAAACAGAACACATAAATATAACTCGAAAACTGTAAAACAGTTTACAAAGCAATCAAAATCGGCTTCTTTAAAAATCAGGGAAACGGGTCAGAGACCAAAAAAAGAAGAGGAATTTCCCGGGGGGGGGGGGGAAATCCTTTTGGCAATATTTCCATTTTTGGAGATACAGATTTTTTAGTCTTCACTGAATGTTAGTCATATTAATTACTATTACAATTGTTATGAATAAATATAGACATGGGATGTTTCATTTATTCCGTGTGTTATGGACATGATAGGCCTTAGGCCTATATAATTGTGTTGGGTGTCACTTTTTGAATTGAACATATTCGACATCGCGGAAGCTGACGGTCTCTCCTTCACCTCTTGAAACGGGGGCAGAGCTCCGTGGGAGACCCACCTGCCTGACACAGCAACTTAGAGGAACCGGTTCCATGTCGCGGCACACAGCTCCACGGACACGCGCGCGGGGGAAAAAACGGCGTCACCGTCGCACCGATGCACGCGGATACGCCGCCGCTTTAACGACGCGGCATTCGCGCGTCTACATTGGAAGAGGCTTTTTATAATGACAGCCCGAGCCTGCTAGCAGGCTAACTAAATGTTAACTTTAGCTTCCGTGTTAGCTACCTTAGCTAACGTTCGCAGTTTCGCTTACCATTTAAAATATTTCTTCAAATGAGACGTGAGTCCTTTGGACAGATGACAAGTGTGTGCACAGCTGGAGGCATAAGCTTGCACTGTACAGGTTGCGTGTTGTTTCCCTTTCTTTCTTAGAGGCAAAGTAATGGCGAATTTTCACGCAGTGAAAGCATTTCTTTTTTCTCTAGCACTCGATGGCATAATGAGCCGGGGCTTCACCTGAGGAGCAGAGCGTCGGCTGGTGACTGGACTTGGTCGTCAGTTCACTTACTGTAGTAATGGTGTGTGCGCGCTTGCACCACACGGCATTGCCAGACGCATTGGCAAGTGTGATATTAATTAATTAATGTTTTTCAAAATGTATCTGTAATCTGATTACGTCTTTTTTTGTTTTGGTAACTGTAACGGAAACAGTTACTGTTTTTTTGTTATCCATTACGATAACGCGTTACATGTAGTCCGTTACTCCCCAGCCTGCGTAATTGCACGAACAGCAGTTCAGAGGTACTCTGCCTTCTTGGAGACCCTGAATGGAGTCCTGTATGGGGGGAGCTCCAGTAGGGGACTCCGTAAGTTCTACTGGGGAGACTTCAACGCCCATGGTGGGCAACCGATGGAGACAACCTGGAGAGGCGTAGGTGGGGAGGAACCGGCTCCCTGATCTAAAACACCGAGTGGTCGTTTTTAACTGCGACTTCTGTGTAGTCATGCGATTGGCATAACAACACCATTTTCGAACATAAGGGTTGCTATAAGTTGTACTGGTACCAGAGTACCTAGGCGAAGCGATCGCATGATCGATTTTATGTAATCGTGTCATCCTGATTCTGACATGGCGGCATGTTTCGGACCCATCGGGTGAGGAGGGGCTGACTAGTCAACGACCACATCTGGTGGTGAGTTGGATCAGGGAATGGGGAAGATTCTGAGGACCTGGTAGCCCCAAACGAAGTAGTGCGGGGAATTGGGAACGTCTGGGGAAGGGCCCCTGTCCTAGGGATCTTCAACTCACACCTCCGGCGGAGCTTTTCTAAGCATTTTCCTGTGGGAGGTTGGGCGGCATTGAGCCGGAGTGGGCGGTGTTCCAAAGCTCCCTCCATTGCTGAAGCTGCGGCCGGTGAGTTGTGGCCTCAGGGTCTTAGGTTCTCAAGGGCCGCGTAAAACCCTCGGACACGTGGTGGACCCGGTAGTCAGGGAAGCCGTCGACTGAAGAAGGAGGGCCTTTCGAGGATATGTTATCCCGGAGACGTGTCCTTGACGCAGGTTGAGAGTACCGACAGCTCGAAGCGGCTGCAGCCGCTGCCGTGTCGGGAGGCTAAGCAGCGGGTGTGGAGAAGTTTCGGAAGAGGCCATGGAGAAGGGACTTTCGGTCCCGTCACCAAAGTGGTTTCTGGGAAGGACCATCCGGCACTCAGCGGGGGGAAACGGGGAACCATCCAAGTGTTGTTACAGTAAGGATGGGACATCTCGTTGACCTGCAGCTGTGGGAGGATGGTAGTCCGGAAGGCTCGGTAGAGGTAAACAACTCTTTGAGGAACTCACTGTCCGATCTAGCACGCCCTCTATGATGGATGGCAGAGCTTCAGAGGTTGATAGGTGGTTCATCGTCTCAATTTTCCCTCGGTGGAGGTCACTGAGGTAGTTAAACAACTCCGCCGTGCAAGGCCCCAGGTGGGATTGATGAGATCCAGAGAAATGCTAAAAAGCTCTGGTTGTTAGAGGGGCTGTCATGGTCGACACGCTATTCAACATGGCATGAGGAGTCGAGGTTCATTGCCAAAGGAGTGGAAACTGGGGTGGTGGCTCCACCCTGTTCAAAAGGGGGACCAGAGACGTGTCCTCCAATTCGGCGGAGATCACACTTCTCAGCCTCCCTGGCTAAAACGTCCTATCCAAGGGGCTTGGAAAGGAGGGTTCGGCCCTTATTGTCGAACCTCAGATTTGAGAGAACCAATGTGCGGTTTTCGCCACCCGGACGTGGAACAATACGGACCAGCTTCTTCACTCTCGCAAGGAATTCTGGAGGGGGCCTGGGAATATGCACAATCGGTCTTACATGTGTTTTGTGGACCTGGAGAAGGCATAATTGACGGGTCCCCCGGGAGAAACTGTCCTGGGAGGTGCTGGCCGGGGGTATGGGGGGGGGGTCTCTCTCAGGGCCATCAATCCTTGTGCCTCCAAAGCGAGACTGTGTCCGGGTTCTCGGCAGCCAGTCAGTCTCGTTCCCGGTGGGTGTTGGCCTCCGCCAGGGCTGCGGCCTTTGTCACCCAATCCTGTTTGTGATAATTTCATGGACAGGATATCCTGTAGCGCAGTGTGTGGTGGGGAGGGGTTGTAGTCGCGGTGGTCTGAGGATTCTCGTCATGTCTCTTTGCAGATTGATTGCTGGTCCTGGATGTATCATCGGCGTGTGACCTTCCAGCATCCCACTGGATCCATGGCCGGCCCGAGTGTGAGGTCAGGCGTGGATGAGCATCAGCACTCTAGTATCTGAGGCCATGATCTTCTTAGCAGTAACCGGTGGTCATGCCTACTACCGGGTAGGAAATGAGTCCTTAGCCCAATGGTATGGAAGATAGTTCAAGTACCGTGCGCGATCTTTGTTCGCAAGTGAGGCGGACGATGGCAGCGTGAGATTGGCAACGCGAGAAGCGGAGCAGAGCGGTAAGGGTATTGCGGTTCGCTTTCACCGCACCGTTGTTGACGAAAGAGAGCTGAGCGCAAGGCAAAGCTCTCGATCTATCGGTCAATCCTTCGTTCCTATTCCTCACCTATGTCAATGAGGGATGGTGCATGACCCGAAAGGACAAGATCACGGGTACAAGCTGGCGAGATGAGTTTTTCTCAGGAGGGTGGCTGCCTCTCCTTAGGGATAGGGTGAGATAGTTCAGTCATCTCCGTGAGGAGCTCAGATTAGAGCACGCTGCTCTCTTTACTTAGAAAGGATGTCAGTTGAGGTGGTCGGGCATCTGTTAAGGATCCGCATGGGCGCCTCCTTGGGAGGTGTTCCAGGCACGACCAGTGGGGAGAAACCTCGGGGGAGGACCCAGGACTAGGTGGAGAATTATATCTCAACACTGGCTGGAAACGCCTCGGATCCCCCCGTCCAGAGCTGGTCATGTGTGGCTCGGGAAAGGGAAGTCTGGGACCCCCTGCTTGACTGCTGCCCCGCGCGAGCCCGACCCGACGCTATGAAGCGGTATTGTCTCTCGATAAGCGGTTGAAGATGAGTGAGTGAGTGAGATGAGATTTTTAAACATGCCCCTCTCAAACACAGACGAAACTGACACAAGGAGCAAGCACGAGACACTAGAACAAGACAAAGAGTCACTATACACAGGAATGTTTCACAGGATGTAATTCAACACTGTTTATGATCTCTCGTCTGCTAAAGCACCAAAGAGGCTGTGAGGTTACTACTAAGCCAAACACGAAGCACAAGCTCACCATGTTAACTACAGCAGAGTGGGGACAGACTGCAGAAGACTGAGAGCCTCCTTCTTAAACCATGCAGGTAAAAACCCCACCGACTGTTTTTTAAATGTATTGTACGAATATCAATAATCATTATGCTATAGTATTAGCTCCGCTACTATTAATTGGGCACAATAATAATCACTTTCCTAAACTTTCTCTGCAGGATATGTGCACTGCAGCATCCTTGGTGGTGAGACTTAATGTCTCATGCTCTGTTGTGCTACCTTGCTCCTTACAGCCACCTGACCCACACCATGATAAGTCTCAGATGACGACCCAGCCTATGTGGTGAGGTTCAAGGGTGTCTCTTTAAAAAGGGACCTGTATGAACGCCAAGATACACTCCAAACATGGACGGCTCAGGATTGGGTACAAGCACTCGATCCCATGCTTTAAGGGTAACATGTGTAATGCGTCTTCTTTGTTTTCTTTTCTCTTGCTTGCTTTTTGACCCCCTTCTTACCCTGCCTCCCCCTCTTCTTTCCTCCCCTCTTTCTTTCTATGGGAACCTGTATGAAAATGCATTTCTCACCCTATCTTTTTACTCTGTTAAATCTGTCGATGTGATCATATATCCTGATTCTGATTTCAATTCTAAGGACCTAAAGTGCTCTACCAAGAGCGCAGAAGCGAGAGATGGTGTGGCACCAGCATGAGGCACTGCTGTGAAAAGAACAGACAGAGCCACTCAGAACCCACCAGAGGAGCCAGCAAGGAAGGACGGATCCTTCTGCTGTTTAATTCTCATGACTCTGGACTCAGAGGATGAGGGTGTGAAGAGAGGGCCCAACGGGGCTCTTGACCCCGCTACAGGGCAGAGCCCTACCATCAGCTCAGTTGAGACAGACTCGTGCCCACTGCGCATGGGTGGTCCACTCATGAGGGAGCCCATCCACAGCTTTCTGCCCTGGCCCGCAAGTATCTGGGCAGCCCTGCCACTTCTGTCCCTTGCGAAAGACTTTTCTCATTGGCAGGTCACATAGTTCAAAAGAAAAGGGCAGCGTTGAGCTCTGAAAATGTGAACAGGCTAGTTTGTCTCAGCAACTGGCTGAAAGAGAAGTAGAAGAAGTAGTCATAGAGGTATCCTGAGGCCAACGGGCTTGTTGTTACTGAAATGTTGATCAAACAGTGGCCTAAGCAACAGAGAGACTTTATTTTTCATCAGGATATCGGGAGAATAGAAGGGATTGAGGTCAATCACTGGCACTTTTTTTTAATTTATTTTAAATGGTACATTTTATGTTGAACTATGTTGTATTACCAGGTTCAGGTTGTATTATGTTGTTGGTGCAACTGGCACTTTAGGTTGAACTCTTTATTGTTTTGGCCAAGGTTATTTGGCAAATGAATTGCACAGCTGGGTCTGTTGGACTTGAACAAAAATAAACTATTTTTGTTTGCTTAAGCTTATGTATTTCAGTCATTTATTCAATGTGTATACTAAAAATCTCATGTGAAAAAAATTACTTCTCACTGTTCTCAGGTCAAATATTTATATGCGGATTATTATAATGTTGATTATTTTCAATTAATTAATTACAAAGCCGTCTAATTAATTAGATATATTTTTTTTAATTCGAGTCCCAGCCCTAGTTTAAAACCATCTTTTTTAGTTGTGCAATATGGGTCCGTTAACAAAGAAAAGAGTGGAGTAATGCGACCGACCGACGTCGTCGACGTTACTCTACTTCCTCCTGACGGAGACAGACAAGTTGCTAGGGGTAGGTGTTATAAAAGGTCATGTATGCTTTTTTTTTTGTCTACCAACGTAGCCCATATAACAGCACGCATGTTAGACTGTCATTTATAGTTATAGTGGGGTTTTAACTTTTGTGATTAAAAGTTATTAAAGATATTATGATATCTATTCAAATGATCAAGTTTAGTCTAATTTTTTTTCGAGTTGAGCGCTCCAGCCTTGACTTCCGGCCTCTTCCGCTACAGTAGCTAAGATGGCTGGCCGTTGAGTACGGTCAGTTGTCCTTCGATATACACTTCACGATTAGCCGTTTTGAGTACGGCATCCGGGTCCGTGCAAGTATACTTATTTTCGCCGGATCTGAATTTGGAACCGTACTGTTGTACTCAAATTTTGGCTAGGAAGTACGGACAGTACGGGTATTGGAACACGGCAAAGTACTGTCGTATACCCCGTAAGTGTTCTTGATGCGTTCTTTTTTTTAAAACATTTTTTGGAGAATTAGCAATACAACAACAACAGCCAGGGGGTACAGAAATGGCAGACATACAAAATACAGACACAAAAAATACAAAATGCAGCATTAAATTAAATCAAAATATTATAAAGAGCACACACACGTTAAGTGTTTTAATAGATTTCCCATTTTTAGAACATAGATTATTCCTACTGCCTACTGCCTGGTTTCATTCTCAAACACAACAAAAAACGGTTTCTGATTCGAGTAGGCCTAATTAATTTACATTTATGAATATGCCATTTAGCTAATAAAAATTAATTAGGTTTATATATAATAAAATATGGTTTGGCTGGACTAGACAGGTAATTGAAAGAAACCCAAACACATACATTTTCAATACAAAAGGGAAAATCTGGGGTGTGATGGCGTATCTTGAATGGCATATTGCCGAATTAATTGAGTGGATCTATTGTGGACTTGATGTGGACTTGGACCGTTAAAATCCACGGATCTGCATTTCGCATTTCTGGCATTCCTGTTTTATAATCTAATCAGTATGTAAGCTATAAAATAGGCTTATATAGGAACATTTTAAAAGGTATAACCAAAGATGGAGGCCTATTTCAACATATTGTAATGACCTCTCGGCCACCGTTTGACATAAACGATGTCCAGTCATCAGAGTATTTCGAAGGAACTTTTTTAATGTAACAAAACTAGGGCTCTCTGAAATACGTGTATCATACACGGCAGAACAAAATCCCTACAACAAAAAACGAACACCGCGTTTACCCCCGGCAACCCCCAACACACAGTCTCTCTACGGTATGGGAGACTTCTGCATGTCCAGCCTGCTACACTAAAGCTTCGCAAAAGACACGGGATTCAAAATTTTCTCCCTGGTCACCTGTTGAGATGGACTCCGTTGCCTGCTCCACAAACGGGCTATCATCATCCCTCCCTGACCTCAAAAGCGTCCGCTATTGTCTTCCGCCCAACTTGGTCAGCGCAGAGCATTACGCCTCCGGCCACTTGGTAAAATAGACCATGGGCCGTGAGCACATCACATCCTTGTTCCCCCTCTCTCGTGTTCAGTCCGGGTAGCGGGCGCCACCCACCATCCCACGCCAAACCTCTCCATAGGGAAACACCACTACAGGGAACTCTGCTGTAACTGGGGGTCATTCGGGACCCTTTCCAGTGGGGAGCCCTCTTGCGGGCCTGTGCAGCCATCCTCACGGCGGGCGACAGAAGTTCTCACGTCGACGTCCCTCTTGTGCTGCCCCCAGTAGAAGCCATAGGTGGTGCAGGCCGACGGCAGGGGTCTTTTTGTCACCCAAAGTGCCCTGAGCCCACAGCACCATGTGACCGCTTGAAGCACTTTCTGTTAAGGGGGCGAGCGTAGGGACCCAAGCGCGCAGGACACAGGTAGACGGAGGACAGGGTTCAAGGAACGGGGTTTAATGGCACGCAGGCGGAATAGTTCAGACAGGCGGGAATCAGGAACCAAGCAGGAGAGTCAGACAGGGCAGGTCCGGAGAGCAGGCAGTCCTAGTCAGGAGAGGCGAGGGATCAGGATCGGCTCGAGAGTCAGGCAGGCAGGGATCAGGAGAGCGGCTCGCAGGATAGTCAGTCAGCGGGGATCAGGAAGGCAGGAGAGTCAGACAGGTGGGGTCGCAGAGAGAGCAGGATAGTCAGACAGGCGGGGATCAGGAACCGGCAGGAGAGTCAGACAGGCGGGGGTCGGATAACGAGCAGGCAGGTAGGCAGACAAGGGCTCGGCAGCAGGCGGGTAGTCAGGCAGGCAGGGGTTCGGTGGCAGGAGGATAACTAGACAAGGGTAAAGACGAACTGGCGCCGGCTGGTCGGAGAACCCAGGCTGAAGTAGGGAAGGGATGATTGCCAAACTGCCGACAGGTGTGCGAGGGAAAGGAACGCCGGCGTCATTGGCCACTAGATGGCAGTAGTGGACCGCGTAGCAGGGCGCTGCGTGACAGTACCCCCCCCTCTACGGACGCCTCTCGGCGGACAGCCCCAACATCAGGCGGGATGGTCCCCGGTGGAAGTCTCCGGATGAGCGAGGCGTCAGGATATTCCTTCGGGGAACCAGGAACGCTCCTCCGGACCATACACCCCTCCCAGTCACGAGATACTGCTGACTGACGGCACCCCGCGCGATGTCGAACGTCCAACAGGCGCCGGACCGTCCCACGCCGCCGGCTGGTCGTCGATGACCCTGGGAGGGGGAGGGGAAGGAGCCGGGAGAGGGACAACGGGCTAGTGGACGACGGCTTGATCTGAACTTGACCATGGGAACGTAAAGGTTGGGTGAATACGGAGGGACGAAGGGAGCCGGAGACGAACGGCACAGGGGTTGACAATACTCTCGATCACGAAGGGGCCAATGAACCGGGGAGAGATTTTGGGAGCGATCCCCTTCAACGGGAGGTCCTTAGCCCGAAGCCACACCTTCTGCCCGGGGGCGTACTGAGGAGCAGGCAAGCGGCGCCTATTGGCCTGTAGCTGGGAGCGAGCGGATGCGCGGAGCAACGCCGCGCGTGTGCGCTTCCACGTACACGCTACCCGGAGCCTGCGCATGTGGCCTGGAACCGACGGGACAGAGTTCTCCTCCTCCAACTCCGGGAACAGGGGCGGTTGATAACCCAGCGAGGCCATGAACGGGGATACGCCGGAGGACGCGTTGACCAGCGTGTTATGCGCATACTCGACCCAGGTGAGCTGAGAGCTCCAGGAAGAGGGCGCGGCGTGACAGACACAGCGGAGCGCCGCCTCCATCTCCTGGTTGGCCCGCTCCGATTGTCCGTTGGACTGGGGGTGGAACCCGGAGGAAAGGCTGGGCGTGGCCCCAAGAGCCGCGCAGAAAGCGCGCCACACCTGAGAGGTGAACTGGGGACCCCTGTCGGAAACGATGTCCGCCGGGATGCCGTGAAGGCGGAACACGTGACGGACCAGGAGGTCCGCGGTCTCCCTCGAGGAGGGGAGCTTGGGGAGCGCGATGAAGTGTGCGGCCTTGGAGAACCGGTCAATCACGGTGAGGATGGTGGTGTTACCTTCGGACGGGGCAACCGACGTGTAACAGGAAATCCAGACGAGGGATGGTGGACCAGGGGTCGGCTCGGAATGGTAGGGGCACGGGAAGCAGACGACCGGGGAGACGGAGCCGCGTTGAGAGTGATCTTGTTCGCCGTGCGCAGGTCGCGCATGCATATGCGCGCGATGAAAGCGCAGCGCACGTCCGCGCCAGTCACATGACCAACCTCAGAACCAGCCGCCGAACGACAGTACAGTTGTACACAGTGCGACTGGTGTCCAGTACGGTGAGTCTTGGAGAGGCAGGTGGACGTCAGAGTCAACATTGAGCCAGAGAGCATACCAGCTAGTTTACCAGACAGCTGGACCGAACAGGCGTGCTGGGACAAGACAGGATGCGATTCGGAACTATGACCAGTATAACAGCGGTCTGGCTGCTGCCCTGCGCCCACAGGGGCGACAGCGGAATATCAAATCTTACGCCAGTGCATGGTGAGTGTGGCGATCAGACAGTCGGGGGGCAGGATGCCTTCGGGATCGGAGCAGGGGTCCTCGGGGGAGTACAGGCGAGACAGGGCATCCGGCTTGCCGTTCTGGGAACCGGGACGGTAGGTGAGGGCAAAATTGAATCGCCCAAAGAATAAGGCCCACCTGGCCTGTCGGGAATTTAGTCTCTTAGCCGACTGAATATAAGCCAGGTTACGGTGGTCGGTCCAGACAATAAACGGATGGTCAGCTCCCTCCAGCCAATGCCGCCACTCCTCCAACGCGAGTTTTACGGCCAAAAGCTCGCGGTTACCGACGTCGTAGTTCCGCTCTGGCGGGCGACAGCCGGGCCGGGAGAAGAAGGTCGGCTCAGAGGATGAAGCTTTGTGGTCGGAGGTGAGCGCTGGGAGAGGAACCGCCGCACTACCCTTAACCATGAGGATCCAGAAGCGCGGCATCCTAGTCACGCAACAAACTGGAAGGCGGGACCGTGTTGTGGCGTTAGAGTGTATAGGGGGCAGAGACATAAAACGGGCCTGTGAGGTCCACGGAACGCTGGTCTCAGCCCTCCGGGGTCCATGAAAAGGGGCTTCTGGGTAGAGGTCTGTTCAGGCTGTGTAGAGGTGCCGCGACCTTGACTGTAGCCTCGGACTCGACTTTGACGCTCTATACCAGCCACGGAGTTATAAACCGCTGGTCAAAATTGGCGCTCGAATCCCAAGAACTGCTGTA
>OLKM01007786.1:0-10803 GCA_900291075.1 Melanogrammus aeglefinus | reverse complement strand
CCCTCACACCCTGCTGGTCCTTGCTCTGAGCCCGTCTGTCAAGCCGAGTTTACCACATATGGTGGAGGATGCCGGGCAACTCGGTTCCACGTACGGCTCCCGTAGGACCCCACCCGCGTTTGGCAGTGGCTCTTTCGTTTTGGATTTTTTCTTTTTTTCCCCGGTGCGGTTCCTCCGTCCGCGAGTGAATACCCGAGACGTAGATGCAGAAGCCGCCGGGACAGGCGCAGGACCAGCCGGCCCGAGAGAGATCGGACCCCAGCCTGGCCCTGCTGACGGAGGCGGTGCTCGCCTGACCCAGCAGGCCCGCCGCCGACGCGACCCACCGCCGACGAGTCGGGCTCACAAAGCTAGGACGCGAACACGATGTCGAGGCCTTCCAAAACATTTGAGAAGTGGCACCCGGGAGAGGTGCCAGAGGCCGTGGGCCCTATAGTGGCCCCCGTTTTTTAACGACCCGCCCAGCAGGCGAGTCAGGACCTCACCCGGGGACGCGGGCCCTGTATCCCTCACTCAAGGCGCGCCCGTCTTGCCTACTATGGAATGCCTTGCTGCGAGGCCCTCAATTTTCACGAGTGGGCGTTCGACGCCCGAGATCCGTACGGACCCAGGTGGCCCACCAATGTCGTCGCCCGGAGGTGGCTTGGTAGACGGAGCGGGACCCAGCCCCGTGGATCGGGTCTTGGTGGGACAAACGTCGTGGCGATCAGCTGCCCCGAGCCCGGAGGGTGCTGGGCCCAACACCACACCTAGACCCGTTTGACGACCTCGTGGCGCCAGCTGGAAAGAACGGGCAGGTGCCCAAGCGGCTGCGCGGGCCCGGGTCCACCCGGGCCCCCGGAGAAGAGACTCCAACACCGCGTCGGGGACCCGGCCGTCCACCCCGCCCGAGAACGAGGGGGAAACCCGAGACCCGGCGCTGCTACCACTGCGGACTGACGGGGACACCTGGTCCTGGGACTGTCCCGACCCACAGGACCGCCCCATGCCTCCGCGTGCACTGCCCCGAGGACTCACCCCACTGTATGCTGGCGACCTGCTTGGACACAGGGCGACAAGGACTCCCCACCGTCCCCATCAAAGTGATGCAAGCAGGACACCATGCCCTGCTGGACACGGGGAGTGCGTGACCCTGGTGAGGGCCGACCTAGCCGGGGGCAGACCGGGAACCCCGATGCAGGTCTCCTGCGTACACGGCGACACCACGGACGTACGAAACCTGCCCACGTGGTGGTACGCACACCACAGGAGGTCTTCGTCGCCCGGGCCCGGATAGTACCAACCCTCCCGGTGCCGTTACCTGATCGGCCGGGGACTGCCCAGTCTTCAGCCGCTTTTTGAGCTCCGTGAGGGGGAACCCGAGGGGACGGGAGCTGCAACCCGTCCGCCGCCGAAGCGGACCGCCCGGGCCCAGCGAGGGCAAGGCGCCCGCCGACGAGCGAGAGTCCGGGTCGCGAGTCGGACCCCGCCCCGACAACACGCGCCGCCGGACCACGGACCAGCACTGGGAGCGATCTCGCCGACCGACGCCGCGCGGACCGAGACGGACGACACGCCGGGTTCCGGAGGAGAGGGACCTCCGGGAAGCCCGCCCGATCTACGGGGACCAGGTACGCCCGGTACCGGGAGACGGAGCCGGGCCCAGCTCCGACACCGTCACCGGCTCCCGAGAGGGGGCAACACCCCCGAGGAGCCCGAGAGCTCCCCCCTAACTGAGCTAACGGACTTCGCCCAGGCCGGGGGGGAGAACTCGGCCCCGACCGGGACAGTTCGCTACGGGCCCAGCATCGGGAACGATGCCCTGCGGCACGCGTGGGACATGTGGTCGCCCACGACGGTCAGGTGAGGGACTCAGTGAGCCACCTGACCCACCCCCACTTCTGCACACAGCGGGGGTTGCTGTACAGGGTCGACGTGCGCGAGGGGGAGGTAATACAACAACTGGTGGTACCGCGACCCTACGTGTCTAAGGTTTTGTTCATGGCCCACACACATTTGCTCGGCGCGCATCTGGGCATGGACAAAACGCGAGAGCGGGTGGTGGCGCGCTTCTATTGGCCCGGGGTTCGTAGAGACGTAGCGCGTTACTGCCAGGAGTGTCCCGACTGCCAGCGCGTAGCCCCGCGGGCAGTCGAGCGGAGCCCGCTCATACCGATGCCCATTATTGAGACCCCCTTCGAAAGAATAGCGCTGGACATTGTAGGACCCCTCCCCAGGACGAGCCGAGGTCATCGATATCTCCTCGTCATATTAGACTATGCGACCCGATATCCCGAGGCCCTCCCACTACGTGCGGCGACTAGCAAGGCGGTAGCCCGAGAGCTAGTGCTCCTGTTTAGCCGCGTGGGACTCCCGAAAGAGATCCTAACCGATCAAGGATCGTGTTTTATGTCCCGCGTAGTCTCGGAGTTACTTAAATTGCTGCAGGTCAGCCAGCTCCGGACCTCGGTGTACCACCCGCAGACAGACGGATTAGTGGAGCGGTTTAACCAGACCATTAAGCAGATGCTGAAAAAGAGCATCGAGGCGGACGGGAAAAACTGGGATCAGCTACTCCCCCACGTCCTCTTCGCCATTCGTGAGGTGCCCCAGGCTTCCACGGGGTTCTCGCCGTTCGAACTCCTTTATGGGAGGAGGCCCCGTGGAATCCTGGACCTGGCGAAGGAGGCGTGGGAGAGTCATCCCTCCCCCCACAGGACCACCGTTGAACATGTGGAGCTCGTCCGGGACCGAATGGCCAAGGTCTGGCCCATAGTCCGAGACCACCTCGCCCGTGCTCAACAGGCCCAAGCGCGCGTGTATAACATGGGGGCGCGCGTGCGGAACTTCCGACCGGGAGACCGGGTCTTGGTGCTGGTTCCAACCAGCGAGTGCAAGTTTCTCGCGAAATGGCAGGGGCCGTACGAGGTGGTAGAGGCCGTGGGACCCGTCAACTACAAGGTGAGGCAACCCGGGAGACGCAAGCCCACCCAGGTTTACCATGTGAACCTATTAAAACAGTGGCGGGGTGGGGACGACCCTCCCCTACGGGCCCCCATGGCCTTGATGGTGCGGCCCGCGCGAATTCCCTGAGGTTCCCGATGGGGACCGACCTCAGCCCCGCACAGAGGACAAGAACTCGGGGAGCTGGTGCTGCAGAGCCGGGACGTGTTCTTCGGACGTGCCCGGGCGACCTCGGTGGTCTCGCATGAGATCCGGACCGCTCCGGGGGTGACGGTTCGGATCCCGCCCTACCGGGTACCCGAGTCCCGGGCGCAACGCCATCCGAGCCGAGGTGGAGCGGATGCTGAAACTGGGGGTAATTGAGGAATCCCGTAGCGCCTGGGCTAGCCCTATTGTGCTGGTGCCCAAGCCGGACGGGACCCACCGGTTCTGTAATGACTTCCGCCGGCTAAATGAAGTGTCTGACTTTGACTCCTACCCCATGCCTAGAGTAGACGAGCTGATCGAGCGGCTGGGACCGGCCCGGTACCTGTCCACGCTGGACCTAACCAAGGGGTACTGGCAGGTCCCCCTGGCACCGTCGTCCCGGGAGAAGACGGCCTTCGCGACGCCGGGGGGCCTGTTTCAGTACACCGTCCTGCCCTTTGGTGTCCACGGGGCCCCCGCTACGTTCCAGCGGATGATGGACCAGGTCCTAAGGCCGCACAGCAGTTACGCCGCAGCATATATCGATGATATAATCATCCACAGCGCCAGCTGGGACGAACACGTCAAGCACGTGCGGGCCGTGCTCAACGGCCTACGGGCGGCCGGGCTGACCGCCAACCCTGCGAAGTGCCGGTTGGGGCGGGAGGAGACGGCCTATTTGGGGTACCGGGTGGGGAGGGGGAACGTGCGACCCCAGGAAGACAAGGTGGCGGCTATCCGGGAGTGGCCCCAACCCCAGACCAAGAAGCAGGTGAGATCGTTCCTGGGGCTGGTGAGGTACTTACCAGCGTTTTATCCCGGGGTATGCCACCCTAGCCTGCCCCCTGAACGACCTCACCCGGAAGGCCCTCCCGGATAGGGTCCACTGGACTGAGGCAGCGACGAGGGCCTTCGAGGACCTACGGGGCGCCTTGGTCACCCCGGATTTTAACCTACCTTTCACCCTCCAAACAGATGCGTCCGAGGTGGGACTAGGTGGGGTCCTATCCCAGGTCCGGAACGGAGAGGAGCATCCGGTGACCTACCTCAGCCGGAGGCTTCTCCCCCACGAGCGGAACTACAGCACTGTAGAAAAGGAGGCGCTGGCCATTAAGTGGGCCGTCACAAAACTAACCTACTATCTTCTAGGACACCAGTTCGTCCTGGTGACGGACCACGCCCCACTGAAGTGGATGGCCACCGCCAAGGACACGAACGCTCGGATAACGAGGTGGTTCCTGTCCCTCCAGCCCTTCTCCTTTACCGTAGAGCATAGGCCGGGGCGGGAACACACCAACGCCGACGCTCTGTCCCGCCGAGACGCGTGCGGGGGCTGGGCCCCGCGCACGGAGGGGCATAGGCAAAGGGGGGGAGTGTGTGGCATTCCCCCGGTGCCACGCCCCCTGTTCGGGAGAGTCGAGGCCGGGATATACCGCCGGTGGCCAACAGCCGGCGACAAACCCCGACCTTCCCGAGAGCCGGCAATCGGGAGGGAAACGAGGAACACCTGGGCGGGAGGCACCCAGGTGTTAAAAGGAGGCCACCAGCCGACAGAAGGGGGAGAGTCGAGTGGAAGAGAGGACGACGCAGAGGACCGAGACCCCGCACAGTGAGCCGCACGGCGGACACGTGGACCACGACTCGAGCAACCCCCCGTCTTTGATGTGCAGCGTGCGCTTGTGAACGTATTGACACTGACTGTAATAAACCGCCTTTTGAGGCTTTGGACCCTCACACCCTGCCTGGTCCTTGCTCTGAGCCCGTCTGTCAAGCCGAGTTACCACAGTATTAAATACCAGCACTATATTTGTAACATTCTCTCTATATTTGCGTTACTTTCCCCACATATTTCCAGCATTTCTCTACCTCAACAGGAACAAACTTGATAAGACAGACGGACAAGAAAGCTTTGATTATGTATGCATCTATTTGTCTCTGTTATTGACTTTGTGTTGCTTTCAAATAGTTCCCTTTTCTTTATTTACTTTTTGAAAAAGCCAGTAGGCCATATAAAATGGATGCAAGCAAACGTTTTTCTCTGTTCACCAATTCAAAATTTTCCTTTGCTGGTTTCTGAAAAACACGAGCACTACATCCTGTAGCCTACAGTCAGGTCTCTTTATGGTTAAGGGTTGAAGCGGCCCATCAAAGAAAAGAAAGACATGCCAGTGACAGCCCCCGGCACTAAACCTACAGGCTCTCCCTCAACAGCCCAGTGATGAAGAAAGGTGCAATAACAAAATGAAGTGACACGCGCCTTCTCTTTCATGTGCTTGTTGCTTAAACTGCCACTTTACCCCAGTGTATAAAAGAGCTGTAAAAAATATAACTCGCCACTTCATTGTTGCTGTGGTTTTTTTTCATTTAAAAACATTCAAAAGTATTATATAGGTCACAGTGAAGTGCATTTTAACAATCACTTTCATTGCTTTTCTTGATGGGATTTTCCAATGAAAGAAAATACTTAAAAGTTTTGTATTCCTAAAACTGAGAAAGGAATCATGTAAATGTAGAGGGGCACAAATGTGACAGGAGACAGCATTGGCCATTACAAACTATTTTGAAATGACCCATTGTGACATCACGAGCATGAGTGTCACCCATACTATCCTGAGGGAATCGATAAGCTTCTCAGTCCCCTCCCTGTTTAACAGTACCAACTGGCACGAGTTTATGTTATAAACAGGTCGGTTCTATAACAGACAAAGCGTACAGTCACTTTCAGGTTTGACCTCCTGGGACTCACCATTATAATTAAATCTTTATCCACCGCTGATAGTGCTAGTGATCTTCTCATTTTGTTCAGTCAGTGATGGGAAATGAATGCCGATGACAGTGTTTTCCGAAGGATCTCTGCAGCACATCCCATTGATACCTGTAGCCAGGTCTATTTATGCCTATGAGTCTTGGCGGTGTGGGTAAAACAGAGACAAGGCCAGCCACAGCCCTCGCCTCTCAGCTCATCTGCTGCTCTTGGACTCGCCCCCTGTTTCCAGCGGTAAGTAAAAGAAATAGCAAGAAAGGAAGTGACCTGAAATTTGTTGTATCTAAGAAGGATGAGGATACTCGATAATCATTCAGGTTAAATTACTTAGCTTCAATTATTTCCCATAACACGTTCAGCCTAGCAAATGGCCAACATAAGCAAAAAACTCCTTGAGAAAGGGGTTACCCTGAACCAAATATTTCCCCCATTCTCCAATACCTTTCCCAAAGTTCAAGTGTGGAATAAAGTGCCAAAGCTGGAGGGGCAAAGGGTTAGCACGAAGAGAAAACAGGGTTAGCTTGTGGCAGGGGGGAAGGAGCATGCCAACGACATCTGTCTGTGAGCTGGAAGGAGCCATGCCCAGCTGGGGCTTAACCTGGCAGGATCAGGACCACAATGAGCTCAGTTCATTGGTTTGTTAGGGTCGATAGTCTTTGACCGAGTCCAACACTCGATACACATGATAACTGATGGCCTAGCTCTGGGTTTCCTGTCAAACCTTTGTTTCCACCAGCCACGATAATATCTGCATCAACTGCAAACCACAGAAAACTAGGAGGATCATAGGCTTGCTTCATTCAGTGTCTCTAAATTGCAGCCAATCACAGTTGGTCTATGATATGTAAATAGTGTCTTTAAAGGTCAAGTCTTTCATTAGAGCAAAAACAGCGCTAGTGAAGCTTCAGCGCCCAAACGTAATAATGTTTTTTGCAATGATTAATTCTGAGCACAGCACGTAAGTAAATTCCTTCTCAAATTAAATGTTATTTCTATTTTATGTAACCAACCTCAAATTTAGCCCAGAGGTGTTTGTGGATAATATTACTTGCATGCAGAATATGTCAATTTCTTTATCAGTGTATTTACAAACTTTCAAGCCACAAAACAGAGTATGAATGTTGGAGACCAATAATTCACAGATCTTATTCATTATATTTTTTCTTAGGGTTGATTCAGGCCCAAGAGAGTCCTACTTTGGTGTTTGTGGAATCAGTAGGACTTGGCGATACTGTAACCCTTCATTGTGAATGTGAAAAAACGTTTAGCAGTTCTTTATTCTGGTTCAAGCAATCTCCTGGATTTTTTCCCGAAATGGTTGCTACAAAAATATACGAAATATCAAAAACCTTGATGGCCCGCGTTAATTTAACATTAACAGAGGGAGAAGGTGTTTGTGTCTTTCATCTCATCATTCAAAACATAACTAAAGGTGATGAAGCAAACTATTTCTGTCAAACATACTCACGTGACAAGTGGAATAATGTCACATTTCTGTCTGTCAAAGGTAAGCTCAATCTATTTTATGGTTCACATTCAATATCATGAGAAGCATTTCAAGAACCTTTAGATGATAGCTGTATTTTAATTTATAGATCCTAATGACCAGAGGTTTGTCTCCCAGACTGTGGTCCAACAGCCTGTGTCAGCATCAGCTCAGCTGGGAGACCCTGTGTCTCTCCAGTGCTCTATTACCTCCCAGAGGACGGACCCCAGTAACCAGTGCCAAGGAGAACCCAGTGTGTACTGGTTCAGATCAGGACCATCTCACCCTGCTGCCATCTACATGAATGGAAACAGGAGTGGTGAATGTCAGAATAGTTCTGGGCCTCCGTCTGCTCCACAGAGCTGTGTCTACACTCTCCCCAAGAACAATGTAGACTCCTCTGATGCTGGGACCTACTACTGTGCCCTGGCAGCATGTGGGGAAGTTGTGTTTGGAAGTGGAACTAAACTGGAGATAACAGGTCAATATATTGTACTTCCTGCTTCCAGTTTATCTGCTAATTATTTAATTAAGAAGACAATAGATACATAATATAGTAACATGTGAATATATGTAATACTGAGGGCGTGATTGAGATTGTATTCGAAAAATTGACTTCCACATGCAATACAGTGAATGTAGTGGTACAGATAACAGACAGAATATGATCTCTACAGTCTGATGATGGCCCATTGTTGATTGTCTCATTCCAGATCCCAACCATCATCTTGTGATCTTTGTGCATCGGATAATGTTGGCTTGCTGTCTGCTTGTGATTATAATCCTCATCCTAATCATACATTACAGGTTTGTGAGCATAATAACGCTACAGCACATTCGACACAAGAACTCACATCAGGACAGGTTTAAGAGCATCCCTATGTCAGACGGAGTTTCAGTGTGCAGGATCTCCTGTATTGATTTGGAAGTACATTGTAATTTCGATTATAGTAGGCCTAGAGATCTTTATACATTTGGAACCTAATTTAAACTATTTACATAAGCATTAATGGTTGTTCGATGACGATTAAAACATATCATGTGGTGTCAACTGTGGATCCTCTCAGATGTTTGGTAGTGATACACTGTTCTCTGTTGTAGGACAGGAAAACAGATAGTTTGAACAATGCAGTGTTGGAGTTGAATGGCAGAAAAACCAAAGGAGGGAAGAAGAACAGTGAAAGGAATCAGGAGAGTGTATTCTGCTGGGAGAGAAACCTGACACTGATGTCCATCAACCTGGGAGTCTGTGTCACCTCACGAGGCTGAAGGAGGTGATAATGGTGTTATTGTTGGAGGACTTGTATATTGTAAGGAGCATTTGTTTATTGTTTCTGCATTTGTATATATCTACTAATGTTCTTTTGTTCGGATCATTGATATTGAATTACTCATTATTTGTGATGCTGTCTTTAGTCCAGCATATCATGTTGTGCAGCCATATTTACCCTTGAATATATTTCTTATATTAATCATATATTGATGCCTAAAATGTATTTCTTTCGAAATAAAAAATTCAAGAAACTTTGAGAAGTGTGTGAAAAAGATGAGAAATGAACCCCATTGACTCTGCCTCTGATAACCCACACTTACACTCTGATTGGGACATAGTGAGAGATATTTTAGAGACCTCTGGTTCAGTACATTTCTTGCTTTTTAAACGACAGAACTGACCCAGCTTACACAGGATAAGCATTCCTACGAAGATATATTTGACGCTTTGCAGCTAAAAACCACAAAACCTAGAGTTCACAGCAGATCATGTGGCTAGACACTATATATAGGTCGCACCTTTTCATGGTGTCAAAGTCAAAGATATACCAGTTGTCTTTATGTTGTTCTCAAAAATACTCACACACACGTCTAGGCCAATAAAGATGTCCTACACTATAGAGCTGAGTGATATTTTCCTCAACTCTAAGTATTTATCTGGGGGCTTTGTGGCTAATGGGGGCGGGGGGGGGGGGGGGGTGGGCGGGAGAGTTCGGGTTCAGAGTTGCTTGAACATAAAGGGTCCCTGTTTTATCACAAGGTTTCATGTTGATGAGCCATTTCAGTATGTATCTCTTTGTGAGATCACAAAGTGGGAGCGTCCGCTCTGCAGAGACTGGTCGGCATAACTGAGTCTGTCTGTCAAATATCTGAATAAACACTCCCACTTACGTGACGTCATAACGAGCTACACTTAGAAATAGCTGGTAAATAGGGTCCCTATATGGAACCAAACACGGCTAAGATAACTGACAAATCTAAAAGGTAAATGAACAAGGGGTGCATGCGCTGCGTGTAACAATCAGTGGTCGTGTGTGAATGAGCAGTGATGGGTCTCTGTAATGGACTGATGTTGCATCGGATGCTCTTTGCAGCTCAATATGATCCCACGTGAATATGAATTAATTCAATTTAATCAACCATTGTAATAAGATCGTAACCAAAGTTAGAGTATTAATTAACTCTTAAAAAAAAAGGATACAAGTATTACAAGGGATCAAGTGACTTTCTCAGTACAGATACACAAATATAGCCGTTTATGTTCTGATGGTAAACGTGTGTCCGTGACAGTGTTTTCTGAAGAACCTCTGCAGCACATCCTGTTGGTCTTTTCATGCTCACGAGTTTTTGCGGTGTGGGTAAAACAGACAAGCCACAGCCCTGAACTCTCATCTGCTGCTTGGGGCCTCTCTCTCTGTTTCCTTCTCAGAGGTAAAAGAAATTTCAAGAAAGGAAGTGACCCGAAAAGTTGTGGTTCTATCGAAGAAGGACGAGGATACTCGATATTCAGTCAGGTTGGATCACACGTCTTCATTATTAACATGTTCAGCCTAACAGTGGCCAACATTGTAAAAAGGTCACAACCGGTATTGCAACAAATAATAGAATGACTTCCTGAGAGGGGGTTCCCCTGAACACAACACGTCTCCCGCGCCCCGATCCCTTTCCAAAGTTCAAGTGTGGAATGAAGTGTCAAAGTCCTGAAGGAGCCCAGCTGATGGGGGAACGGTCAGCAGGAGGGGCAAACGGTGAGCAGGAGGGGCAAACGGTCAGCAGGAGGGGCAAACGGTGAGCAGGAGGGGCAAACGGTGAGCAGGAGGGGCAAACGGTCAGCAGGAGGGGCAAACGGTCAGCAGGAGGGGCAAACGGTCAGCAGGAGGGGCAAACGGTCAGCAGGAGGGGCAAACGGTGAGCATGAGTCGCAAATCAGATAGCCAGAGGGGCAAACGCTGTGAGCAGGAGGGCAAACGGTGAGCAGGAGGGGCAAACGGTGAGCAGGAGGGGGCAAACGGTGAGCAGGAGGGGCAAACGGTCAGCAGGAGGGACAAACGGTTAGCAGGAGGGGGCAAACGATGATCAGAAGGGGCAAGCCGTCTGAACCCCAGGCGGCTATGTGTGACCACAGGAGCAGCGGGCAGGTGGGAAGGAGCTT
>OLKM01007785.1:0-10808 GCA_900291075.1 Melanogrammus aeglefinus | reverse complement strand
ATATTATATATATATATATATATATATACATTATATATATATATTATATATATTATAATAGTATATATATATTATTATAATATAGTGTTCGGTATTATATGTATGTATGTATGTGTGTATGTGTGTATGTGTGTTTATGGTAATAGGGTATATGATACATTCTTTATGGTATGCTGTTAGAACCTTCACTTTGCCAAGGACCGTGCCACTTACCGTAAGTTACTCTAGTTCAGGCGCAACGAAAATCAATACAGCGGCTCACTTTAACCAGCTTAACTCGCAAACAGCGCTCACTTAACCGCGTCAAAACAAGAGCAATGGAAATCAATGTGATTTTATTATTACATGCTTTGTGATAGGGGTTGGCCTTTTGACTGAGGCCGTTGATCGGTACACACTTCGTGCTGCGCATGTGTATTGTATTTTGCCATATATATTGAATTATTTTTTTTGGCTATATTGAGTTCTATGATGCATTGTTTTGTGTCACGTGAAATGACCACGCCCTATATAAAAGACCCTCCGGTAAAGGGTTGGGCCCAGGGCTTCTGCGCAAAAATGGCGGACCAAGGCGGCGAAAGAGGGCAGCATTGTTCAAAGCTGAAGAACTGAACGTTCTGCTCGAAGGAGGTGGAGGCCAACAAAGGCTCTTATTTGATCGCTTCAAAGGTGCCCACACCAAACAAGCAAAAAAGTTAGGAAGTTGGAGAAGAAATAGCTGAGAGAATGACTGCGGTCGCTGGCATCATTAGGTCCGATGTGGGACAGGTCCGGAAAAAAATGGCAAGACTGATCTTTGCCAGTCTTACCCAAAAAGAAAAGCGTCGGAATTTCAAAACATCAATCCAATTTGACTGGCGCGGGGCGCGCACGGCGCAGGCCCTCAACGACGAAGGAAAAACGAGAGCCCTGGCCATCATGGCTACTGCTCTGGTCTCCCAGCAAGCCTCCCCGCGGGGAGTGGTATATCCATGCGGGTATCAAGGAAGACAAGGGAGACCCTTACAGGCTGCGCAATGGCTCAGGAGATGATGATGAACCCAGGATACTATCCCACCACAGTCCACCTCGGTCTACCTCCCACCTCCATACCCCGTCATGACTGTCACTGCTGACCATCACACTCGGCCACAACCTCGTGCCTGCCTACTCTCCTACCCTTCCACCGTCTCAACTGCTCCATCATGGTGGTGTGTTGGAGAGGGAGAAGGTGGCTCTGCTTCAGGACGTCGTGCGGTCTCTCCGGGAAGGCCTCCCGAGCTGCCGAGCGAGACGCTAAATATCAGCAGGAGGTGATGGTGCTGAAGAGGGCCAAGTTGGACCTCATGGCGCGTCAGCTGGCCCTCGAGGAGGCGAGGTTTGAAGCAGAACCTTCAAGAACTATCCCGGAGCAACAAGGTGATGCATATTTTCAGTTGACCTCCATACGGATATTGGATATGGAGGTTGGGAAAGTTGAATGAGCCGTGAACACGTTTTCATAAGGAGTTTTTGTTCTCTTTTTAGATGGCGACGGGTCATGACGGGTAGGGGGACATTGGGGCAGCCGAGTTGGACTGGTGGGGCATCCTGGGGTTCCTCCTCCTCCTGCCATTGCTTACTTGAAGGATAACCCTCTTCCGTGATACCGCATGGCTATCCATCCCCCGGGGATGCCATGGGAGGCTGAGAAGCCTTACGATGGCCATGGTTTTTCCTTCGTTATCGTTGAGGGACTGCGCCGGGTTCACCCCCGCACCGGTCTACGGTTTGATGTCGAACTTCGCTTCTTTTTTTTCTTTTTTTCTCCACATCGGACCTAGTGACCGCAGTCATTATCAGCTATTTCCCCCCCCACATACTTTTTTTAAAAGGTTGCTTGTTGGTGTAAGCACTTTTTGAACCGTTTTTGCTTTGAGTTTTGAAATAAAAAAAAGTGCTTTTTCAGACGACGACGCATGCAATTACTATGTTTCACAATGTTTGTCAACTGCAGCCTAATGTACCACAATGGTCTCCACAAAGCACACTTCAGTGGCCGCAATAAATGAGCGGCTGTGTTGCTTTCATTGTCAAATGTGTGCATGTTTTGGTGTTAAAGCTGTTAAAATTACTCTTGGTTTAAATCCTTCAAAGGAAAAAGATGCCTGGCTACATAGAATGATTAAAAATCAATTTTAAATAATTATAAAAGACTAATACTATAAAACTATACCATAATATGAACTATAAAATATGTGGAAACACCGGCAATGTTTGAGGCCTACCCTTAAATTAACTGTTTAACAGTACAGAGGGTCTGTCAATGTGTTGAGTAGGCATGACGCATCAAATTAACATTCGTTGCCAGGTTTTATTAATTAGTCTCGGAACATAGGCCTTATATTAGTACAAGGGGCAGTGCAGTACGTCTGCAAATAATGGCTGGTAGACAGCGTGTGCTATGAGAGAGAGAGACGTCCCCGGAGTCGCCTTGTTGCAATTAATGCCAGAAATCCAGGAAAACTTTGACCCCCCCTTGAGGTCTACAATGACACGGCAGTCAGTCATCCAGAGCGCTACAGGCTGCCCGGGGTGCCCATCAGACAGCTGCTGCTTAGGACGATCATGCGAAGACCTGAGATTGCGCAAGCTTTGCGCTCACACACGCCAAGCACAGCTCTTTGGCCGCCCTCAGGTTCTACGCCACATAATAGGGCGCTTTCGGCAGGTCGTCGGAGATGGCCAGGGCCTGTCCAAGGCGTCAGTATGCAGGTCGCTCCAGGCAGTAACGTACAGCCTCCTTCGACTGGTTCCGCAGCACGTCCGTTTCCACACCAGAGACGAGATGACTGCGGCCCAAGATAACTTTTTTTCAGTCGTTACGCATTCCTGTGTGGACGGAACTTTGGTTCCAATTATTACGCCCCATGTGGATACGCACGTTTTCATATGCCCGAAGGGATATACCGCTGTGAACTGCCAGGTGGTGTCCGACCATCAGGGCATCATCCTTGATGTCGTGGCGAGATGGCCTAGAAGCACAGCCGAGTCGACTCCTTCGTCGGTCGGCCGGCTGCAGCCTCCAGAGGAAGAGTGGCGGCTCCTCGGAGACAGTGGCTATCCTCTTCGCCCTCACCTCTTCACACCAGTGGCTAACCCGGGAGACGTCCATGACGAAGAAGACTACGAACGAAGCCCACCGTCTGGCCCGGTGCATCGTAGAGCGCACGATCGGGAGGTGGAAGTTGCTCATCAGATGCCTCCACAAGACGGCGGAGGGCTCCAGTTTTCGCCAGCCTGTCCATGCGCTGTGTGTGACAGCAATGTTGCATACATAACATTGCAGCTAAGGCTGGGTGCCTCCGGGGAACCGGAGGAACCAAACATCCCCGTCAACGTGACCAATCCCAGCCTTTTTGCCTGCTCCCTTGCTCTTATTTTAGGCTATATTTTATGAGATCCGCCACTTTCTCTCACACATCGAGTTCCCTGCCTGCTCAAACATTTTCTGGACTGTCCCGGTTTATTTTCACGATCCACGTAGGCTAACCATGCTTTCGGTGAACGGCCCCCTGCTGGCTGATGAGCAGGTCAATGTAATGTCAGTTTGAATTGATCCAATGTCAACTTTTAGTGCGAAAGAGGAAACGGCATCTTTAAAATATAGGAACTACATCTTTTAAATTTCGGGCGGCTAACAGCTGTTCCTCCGTTGATTGCAGTTTGGCGTGGCGGATCTGCTAGTTTGCCAAGCGTTAGAAACATTCCAGCCTTCCACAGAACACAACTCTGTGCACATTATCCGATTATATTTATTCAGCGTACACCATTTTACAATATCATAAACCAATCAAACAACATGATTCATGGAGTGAAATAAACATCACCTACTTGGATGCATTGTCATGAGATCAATACAAGACAATGTTATAAAAAATAAAAGCACTTTGAAACCCTGTAAACGCTGCGTGTCGTCTTAGCAGCCATGTTTGTTTTTTAAAAACTATATGTTGCCATCGATGACACACACCCACACACACACACGGGACATGGTACAATGCCCCATCTATTCAGTCAGAATTTGAAAGTATGCCATTCTCTTGAAGCTTCAATTTGGATAAAATCGGGAGGAACGCAATGTCCTCTACCCTTCTTAAAATAAATATAAGACCCCCTATGCTGCCGCGGTCTCAGCCGCTGACTGACCCCGCCTGTAGGCCTATAGTATAGATTGCACTGTGATGTCCATCGATGCAGCTTTGTCCTCTTTTTTTTTGTTGTCTGCGGTAACTCGTCGAGTCTGTTGTTCATGGACCTCATGTCATGCTTAGAGAGCCGTCGTTGATCTGGTCTTTACAAGGCAGCCCGCCGACGCTCTCAACGTTACAATACGCTCTCGGTCAGAAATGCAAAAACAAAATGAGTTTGCATGTATGCGCGGGGGTGTGAAAGTGTAAAAGAGATGAGTGAGACACGGCAGCCTTGCACTGTGGGGTGTGGAGGACAGTCAGCTGCTGGTCGTTCCCGCCTCTACAACTTCTTCTCGCCTTCCCTTCTCCTGTAAAAAAAGAAAAGCACAGAGACTGAAGCTACTCAAGGATGCGATAATACAGAACATTAAGAGGCAGAAATTCTAATTACATGTGGCAGACATTTGTCAGCAGAAAGAAACAACAGTATGCCGGTACAGTGAGGGCGTGTTCACACGGGCAGTGTGAACTGCCCGGTGCGGGTGGATGTTTTACATTATATTCCTATGGTACAGAGTGTTTTTGTAAAAACATCCTGGGTGCTTTTAAAAACACCGCTGCCAGCGGGTTTTTTTCACCGCTCTGGGTGGTTTTCAAGTTGAGAAAAGTTCAACTCGCCAAGAAAAAGCACCCGACGTCAGGCAGTTTTTTGACAGCTGACCAATGAACGAGCACTTACGTCACTAGGAAAGAAGAATGGCGACCCAAACCAAAAAGTTTTTTCCGACGGAGCAACTGGTTGTCCTTTTAAGTGAACATGTCGAGCTATACGACATGACCAACAAGTTGTACCACAACATATATCACAAGGAGAGTATCTGGAGAACGATCGGTGGGATTTTGGGACATAACTACTACTATGTACTGTGTACTATGATATGCCCCGTACTGCTGCCGTCCCCGGTTTATATCATGCACCCACAAACGGGAAGGTTCGTCGTTATCGTCGTTGGCATCTAACGCCAAAACAAGGGCTAATTTTCTCATCCTCGACATTGTGATACTGATTCAAGTAGTGTAGCCAAACCACTTTGATACGCTAACCGAACAGTGTTCCGACAGTTTAACCGATTTGTAATGTGCTCTAGAAAAAACCACCCCGTCGGTTTTTTAGATGGTAAAAAACCGCTCGGGTCAGGTGTTTTTTAATAAAAAAAGACTGCCCGTGTGAACACGCCCTAAGGATATTCATAGAACCAAGTGCCAAGCACTAACAATCGCTAGGTTAACCCATTCCCCGTATACAACAAAGATAGCTAGGATAAGATGCTACACGATGCAAAGTATTATTTTTAAGCACCATGACCAATGACATCATTTAGAGCTTAGCCCGTCGTCTTTTTCCTCCTGATAAGATATTCCTGATGTCTTAAGGTTCTACAACAAGAAGCAGGCCATGCCCAGCTCGAGCCTTTGTCCATACAACTTAAGGCTTAATTGTGGTTCCACGTGGACGCAACACAAGGGGGTTGCGGACCCCTTACGTCCTTGTGGACCCTTCTTGCGTCCGTCGCATGGGCCTGGCGTGCGCCTCCCAAGAATTGTATCCTTTCCGTCGATGCGACGCAGCAGCAAGCGCTGTGACTGGTCCGCAAACTAAAACCCGCCGCAGAACCAAAAACAGGTTCACGACTGCGTTGAAGCGACTGCATTGCGTCAACGTGGAACCATGATTAAGCCTTCGTTGTTCAGTTATGGCGGGTTGCCTGGTAGCTGCGAGCGCGCGGTTCTACACACTGCTGCGGGGAATGGATCGCCACGGTTCTCTCGTCACTAGCGCGCTGCGTGCTGCGAGTGCGTTGGGGGGTGGGGGGGGGGCACACCTGTTGGATGCGGCCGTGTTTGGGCGTGTCCGGGCGTGCGGTGGCGCAGATCTCACAGCCGGGCCGGGAGGGCTTGTTGATAAAAGTGCACGAGGGACACGCCCACTCCATCTGAGAAGACATGGACATTTACATTACATTCACATTCAGGGCGTTTAGCAGAGGCTTTTATCCAAAACGACTTACAATGAGTACATTCATCAGAAGAAAGAGAAAACACAATATAACGCGGCACAGTAAGAATGTTCATAAAAGTACCAACCACTAACAATCACTAGGTTAACCCATTCCCAACCCAGTATACACCGAAAACAGCTAGTATAAGACATGCGTATTATTTATTTTTTAAGATATTTTGAATTTAGTACTTTTGCTTTTTCATACTTTATTAATGACACAGTGAGTCTGTCTCACTCGCTGTACCATGAATAAAGCATAAAGCATTCCAACACCCCATTCGTGGACACACAGAGAAGCCAGTGTGTACCTGGGTCTTGGTAGCTCTGCTGGGCTTGTCGGTCAGCTGGAGGGTCTCCAGGTTCAGGGCCTCCTTGATCTCCGTGGGACGCTCCCCTCCTCCGGGTGTCGCCCCTAAACCAGGAGGGCTCGATATTCACTCAAACTCCCACAGGCAGCGAGCTTCTGTTTTATGAGGGCCTAGGCCTGCGCCATTAATCCAATTTTGATCGCGATTTCGATATTTTCCTTTGTATTACGAGTAGATTAATTTTATTCATTAAATGTTCACTAAAGAACCGCTCGATACATATTTGTACATTATTTTCAATCTGAGCATTTTCTATTTGAACATTTGGTGTATTTTTTTAAGGCGAAATTTCAAAGTTCTCAGTTACTAGGTGTTTTTTGGGGAGAAATGCTGAAAAAATGCATCATGTTTTCGAACCCAAAAATTAATCGTTTGAATAATCATGATTTCAATATTGATCAAAATAATCGTCATTATCATTTTTTCCATAATGTAGCAGCCCTAGCATAGCCAGTCAATAGTAATATAATCTTTTAGAGAATCATAATAGTAGTACAATTCTTTGGCTTGGTTCCTCCACCGCCACATAGCAGCAACAGTACAAGATCAAGTACATTAAGTAAAATAAAAAAAAAAGTACAAATAATTAGCAGCATCAATAGATCATAATAATAAATAATAATAAAAATGTAGTAAAGTGTAAACTAAAGTGTTTAAGTGGTACCAACCACGGTGGATTCTTTAGTGCCAAAATGCTGTGCAAATTACAGAACGATGTGTAGTTTTCGTGGTGTGCGTGGGGGTCGGTGTGCACGTGCGCCCCTCACCCTGGCTGCTGTGCGTCAGCTTGCAAGGCAGCGTGCTGTAGCCCCTCCAGTCGTGCGGGGGCGCGGGGCCCGGCGGCGGGGGCGGGCCCAGTAGGGCGGCGCTGTCCTGATCCTGCTGCAGCGTCTGGCGCGTGGCGCGCGCCTGGCGGGCCGACACCAGGTACAGGTAGGCCGTGTCGCCGTCCTTCTGGACGCCGTACGAGGCCAGCGTCCGCGGCTCCGTGCACAGGCACTGGCCGATCACCCAGCGCTGCACCCGGGGGTGGAAGCCGTACTCCACAAACACCTGCAGTAGCAGTAGAAGGACGGGTAACGTGAAACGTGAGCAATGACACAATGCCGAAATTATTCATAAGAGTATGAAAATAATGCGTGTATAATTAGTGCTATTGATCTAAGGAAATGATTGATTGCCGTGTGTATGTTTTCTTTGGATGGAAGGTATTCCACTGATATGACAATTATAGTGTGATGGCACAGATGTCATGATTATTGACGTCACAGTAGCCTTATAAGTTTGTTATGCACTATTCACCAAAGTAGTAGTACAAATGTCATAGCGTAGGTATGTTTCTCTTGCCCTCTCGGGTGATAGGGTCAGGGGGTGTCATAAATGTATGTCCTGTTAAGCCCTTTGAGACTGTACCAGTGATTGATTATTATTATAAAACAATCTTGTATCTTGATGGATATACAAATACAATTGTATTGAATTCATATTAAACTCAATAGTAAACTAAAGACAGGTAGTGAAGTCCACTGATGCATTTGGATTTTTATGTCTTTCTCAATATGGGCTGGAGTGGGCAGAATTTAAGTTTAAAGGAGACATATTATACCACCAGGTGTGAGTGTGATTAGCCTTACAAGCCGTTTCAAAAATCTGCCCCATATGACATCACTAGTGGGTGTGTCCGCAAAGATCTGTGCTGGATAGATCAGTCTACCAGCCTACCCAGTGGGCTGAAGTAAACTTTTTCTCATCTATCCAGCACAGATCTAGGGTAGACACGCCTCACTAGTGGATGTTCATATGGGCCGATTTTTTGAAACGGCTTGTGAGGCTAATCACACTTACACCTGGTGGTATATATATGTCTCCTTGGGAGACATTATACCACCAGGTCTGAGGGTGCCGTGTATAAGCCGTTTTGAAAATCTGCCTACGTCCGAATAAGTGGGCGTGTCCAACTAGATGTGTGCTGGGTATAATTCAGTCTACCAGCCTACCCAGTGGACGGTAGCAAACATTGCTCATCTATCTGTCATGCATCTAGTTGGACACGTCCACTTGTGATGTCAGAAGAGGCAGATTATCAAAAAAAGGCTTGTAACGGCACCCTCACACCTGGTGGTATAATGTCATCTTTAAAGTGCAAATAATCTCAAAGGAAGAAGAAATATAGCACAGAACTTTGATGGAAAAACGTTGTCACACGACTTCGGCCTTCTAACCTGCTGTTTGAGTGCCGCAACTGTCATGTGGGGGAGCACTTTGACAGTGACACAGCAGGACGATGTCATGTCCTCCACGGCCACGGACAGACTGCGGGACAGAAAGTAGTGCATTCAGTTTACCCCGTTTCACCTTCGGTCTGTCCATTCTGCACCCCAACCCCATCCCTTGAAGGAGGGGTCCCTCGAACATTTACATGTAGGGCATTTAGAAGACGCTTTCATCCAAAGCGACTTAAATAAGTGCATTTGTCAGAAGAAAGAGAAACAACAATATATCGCTGTCGGTGAGGTAAGGATGTTCAAAGAACAAAGTGCAAAGCACTAATAATTGTGAGGCTAACCCATTCCCAGAATGCTAGGATAAGACACAACACGATGCTAGGCACTATTTTTAAGTGCCGTGGCCACTCTTCTGTGTTCCATCTCCAGATTTATTTAGGTTAAAATGCTTCAAGGTTGAGGAGATCTTATCTTAACCAAAGATGAGGGGGGTTTCATATCAGGCTGTGACTGAAGGCTAAACAATTAAACCGGACTTGATCATTCAATGCATGTTCTCAGCGTTCTACGAGTACAGAAAACGAACATGTACTGCGTGCTCTGTGGACCCCCGACCTGATCTCTCCGTTGGCGTAGCTCTTCTCTGAGAGCTGGATGGACAGGGAGGCTTTTCTGGCGGGCCAGGGATGAGGCGTGCTGCGAGGCCGACTGCGTGTCTCCCGCTTCGATGGCCCTGGTGAGCTCCAAACAGAGCTCCTCTGAAGAACAGAATAACCAGCAACGCAGCACGTCAGCACACGATAAAAGGGAAAAGGGTTGAATCAAAATGAAGCCGTGATGTTCTTCTTACCGGTGAGCGGCAATGAAGCTGAGCTCCACTGCTCGATGGCCGCGGCCGTGTGGAGCCGGCGGTCGTCTAGTTCGTGTGCGGTGATGTTGGCGACTAACCGAAAAAGAAAAGAGGGAAGTGTGTCAGCTTAGCTCAGGAGGTAGAGCAGTTGTCTTGTAACCTAAAGGTTGCTAGTTCAATCCCCAGCTCCTCCTAGCCGAGTGTCGATGTGTCGCTGAGCAAGACACTTAACCCTAATTGCTCCTGACGAGCTCGCTGTCGCCTTGCATGGTTGACTGCCGTCGGTATGTCAATGTGTGCATTAAACGATGTAAGTGTCGCTTTGCCTAAAAGCGACTGCTTTAATGGCCCTAAATGTAAATGTAAACTAACAGAGAAGGATAAACGCAGTACTTTAATCTTTTGAAGTATTGTTTAGAGTCAAATGTCTTACATTTTAAATGTAAAACGCTTGTCTGGGAGAACTACTGTGAACTATACGACAAAGGATGAGAACACGCCTAGTTGCTTATATCACTGCATCTTTACCTTCCCATTGACAAGACAATAGTCTAGTGACAAATAGAGAATGGCTACCCGTTTCAAACATGTCCATCTGTCCAACTGCATTGCAATTTCTACAGACATCGTCACCACAGGGGACACTTGATGCATGAGATGATGATGATGAATTTCAGAACCTCTGTGCGCCTTTCTTTTCTCAGGGATGGACATCACCCCGGTAGCCCACTCCTCCGCCTCGCCCGGTCGCAGCGGAAGTTGAAACGGATTGCAGTCGTGGGGCGGTCCTGTGGCGAGCGCATCTCGTGGACTGCGGGGGCCTTCACCCTCGTACTTGCACGAGAGCGCCAGGTCGAACTCTGTGATGAAACTTGAGACCAGACTCAACCAATTAACCAACTGAACCTGAGGACAAGAGGACACAACAACGCCATTGGGGCGCCATGTCGAACCTCGTTGTAAAGAAGTCATACACAAAAACGACTAACCAAACATGCCATTAAGCATGAGTTACAAGTCCAGATTGTTTTATTTTCATTGTGAGCAATGACCACAATGGCTTAACAATTATTTGAGAAATGAGGTAACCCAAATAATTTTGCACTTCCACACAAATCATTTAACACTAAAAGACGAAAAGTTATAATTAGT
>OLKM01007784.1:0-10811 GCA_900291075.1 Melanogrammus aeglefinus | reverse complement strand
TATTAGCTTGTTGTGGAGACCGTGTGGATCTGGCTTTCCCATTAGGGAGAGGAGATGCTGGGTCTCTTCCTGTAGTTCGTCAAATCTTTAATGGTGGCAATGGTTATTTTTCATGTGACGGGGCCCTGTGTTTTGCTTGGTTATTCGAGCCTAGTGTAGAGTGTCAAGTGGCTGGTTAGAGTATCAAGGCCTATTAGAGTGTAAGTAGAATGTAAGGGCGTTAATTTGAATGTTAAGTGAGCTAATTAGAACCTGTAAGGGGCTTAATTTAGAACGTAAGGACATCATATCCCGTCAGTAATCCCTCAGTTCGCCGCAAGCCGACTTCACTGAGACTAGGGGATATGATGGATGGATCTCAATGCGCGCACCTTGACCAGCTGTTGTGAACCATCATCAAGGATATATATAACACAAAAAACACAAATCTTAAACAACACAAAGTCAAAACAACACACAAATCTAAACAACACAAAAGTCTCAACAATACAAAGTCTAAACAACACAAAAGTCTACAATACAAAGTCTAATGGTTGTGGTAAGGGAATACATGACCGCAGGATCTAAAGAAACTGACAGAATGCATGGGAGCAGCAAACAATCGTGAGCGTCATCATGGGCAGGTGGACCGCAATGTTCTGCCTGGAATCTTTAACAGACCCGTTTATTCAACTGCAGCTCAAAACCCACAAAACCTCACAGATCAATAGCATAGAAAACACGGTAAGGTGGCGTGAAAACAGCTGTCGCCCTTCAAGTCGTCAGCAAGATGACTCAACACACACAATAGGGGAGAACTACATGATGCCACAACATAAAATTTTGAGCATGTAAGTTAGTAAACTAAATCTTCAATAAAGGCAGTACGAGCCACGAGATCACAGTAGCGGTGGTTTGCCTGGGCGATCGAGTCTGGAAGGAACCAACGTGGACGTACGGTGAGCAAGGAGGAGATGAGGAGGAACATGAGGAAGGATGGACGTGGAAGGACGATTATGAAGGATTACGTGGATGACGTGGAAGGAACGATGAGAGACGGTGAAGGGAGTCGGGTTAATAGCTGTGCGGTGGAGGGGGTACAGGAGGGGCGGAGGTGGGGTTGAGGGGAAGGGGAGGGAGGGGGAAGCGGGTGGCTACCCAGAAGAGGTTACTAGCACATCACGGGTAGCCGTTAGGGCCGAGGGAGGGTCCAGTCGTGAAATGGGGGCGTGGTTGGGGAAAGGGGTAACCGTGATCAAATAGCCCGGGGCTGGGTGGCACTCGTTGGTCTCTCGGGTCTCTTTGGTTCAGGCGGTGCGGTGAAGTCCATCCAGGTGCATGTAGGGGCGTGGGTCCTGGAGTTGGGGAGGACTGGAGCTCCTCCTTCTGGAGGTGCGGCTGTGATGAGATCGGGAGCGAGTGTGTGCGGAGCGCAGGGGATGCAGCAGCACTCCGCAGCATACCAGGATTCGGCGAAGCAGGCCAGGGACGACAGAAGGCATGAGCAGGCCCTTCCACTTCCCGAAGATGTCGGTCATTCTACTTTCTCTATGGGGTTGTCAACCCTCAGAGTCCTCTGCCATCTGGATGGAGAGGGCTCGAAGAACCGGCCAGGCTCTAGTCACCGAGCCATCAAGGCGCCGTGTTGTTTGGGGATGAAGGTGCAGGCACTTGCGCCCCAAACATAGAAAGAGCTCCCCCTTTCTCGTGGCAGTATCATGTCTAGGGCCAAGACGATTCTGATAAGCATCAGGGAGGTGGCAGCCAGTTGGGCAGGCAAACTTTCCTATCTGCCGTCACGAGGTGAGGTTGGACAGTACGTTGGACATTATAGATGTGAACATAGTTTAATGCGATCTTTATGTTCTTGGTTAGGGTGATCGGAAATAGGGAGCGTGCAATGATGGGTTATGTTGTTCGAAGCGCGGCGGCCACCTGGTCTGCTAGTTTTGAATTGGTTGGACTTCCACCGCGGGATGCCTAATGTTTCATATACGTGGGCCGTTTTTCTTGGACAGATCAAAGTGATCGCGCAATGGAGCGGGTGTATCGGGGGGCAGAGAGATTTACTGGGTAGTCGGGCTAGAGCGAAAGGAGCAAACAGGATTATAGGCGCACTATAACGCAGGTTCCGGACCATCGACGCGGGAGGCCCAGTCTAAGGTATAACGTTCACATGACCCAAACAGGTCCTGCGACTATTGTAGGGCAGTCCATGTTAGGCCAAAGTGTGACATCAGTTACCGAAGTGGCACCATGACGGACGGTACCTGACCCCACCGTCAATGGAGCCAGCGCGGGTGATGCAGGAAGTGGGTACGCCTCACCAGGAGTGAAACCGGGGGGAATTGAGTCCGTTAAGGCCGGGGGAAAAAGGGCAGCGAGAGACCGCACCTGCTAGTGGGCGGCCGCCATGAACAGGGCGTCGAAGAGGCAATGAGAGCCAAAAGGGTTCCCAGTGTAGTTGGACACGCAGTGGGGTGGGCACGAGGTGGGGGCGCGCTGAGGCACAGCCACCGCAGTCGGTCAGACACCGTGGACTCTAACAGTAGCTCGCGATCCAGTTTCAGCCATGCAGTGTCATCTGTGTAGCCGGTTTGCGCAGTGCAATTGAATCGTGTGCGGGTAGAGCTGAGACCGTGGAATCAATGGTAATAGACCGTTACGGGCCAGTGGTGTCATGTGTGGATGTTGGGTTCCGTGCCCCCCCCCGCCCCGTGCGGTCGCAACAGTTTATAAATTAGGGGCGCGGCTTAGGGGATGCACTGAGAAATTCACCTTAAGCAAGGCCCAGGTTTCCTCATAGGACTCGAGACTGCACACACAAACACAAAGTAGACCGAGTCTGAGTCGACGGCCACAGTACGCAGAGCGTAATTCCCCGTGAACCGTCTTCCAGCTCTCACCGCCACCCGCGTATGGGTTAGTGGTGACATTCTGGAGGGTGAGAACAACTCTATCCGTTCCCTTGGACAAGGAATCCCCTACTCGTAGAATGGCCGTTCATCGTTCTCCACGGTAGCTGGTGAAGGTGAATGATGAGTGCGGTTGGTGACGTACTGAATCTGCGGTCTCCCGACAACCAACAGCACATTGCTCATAAGGCCCGCAACCAAACTGTTAGTTCGACTACAGTGTGTTATAGAAGAGTTGGCCTTGCACCCCCGGAAGTGACCCCTTGTGGCGTCGCAGACGTATATCCTCATACGGATCCGCAGCTCGCGGGATCGTGGCCCGCAAGTGGAATGATGTCACATAGGAAGAAGGTGTAGGAGGCTGTGGTGCCATAGGTGTAGGTCAGAGATGCGCCCACACCATGCATGTCAAGGCAGGGGTCATCGTGGGATTTGACCGCCCTGTTGTTGAACGTGTCTTTTCTGGTGTCGAGACGGTGAAGGCGGTGGGATCAGGGGGGGAGTTGGGTGAGGAGACGGGTGGTAGTTGGGAGGGGCGTGTCAGTAGGAAGGGCGTGTCAAGCTTGACACGATAGACACAACCTCCCAATAGGAGGAGGCGCAGTAGTATGGCACTGGTTGTTTCCTACTATGATGGTGACGGCGTCTCTATGGGCGCGGACCTGTCGTGGCGTCGTCGCGGGTAGCAGTCCCATGGTGCAGTTGGATCAGGTCACGCTGAGTGGCGCAAAGGGAGCGGTCGTTGGGGTTGTCGGCCCTTGGCGGGGAGGTGGACAGGTGGTGCCAGCGGGCGCCGCTTTTCCCTGCAAGGGAGACGGAAAAGGGGGTTGGCTAACAGCACCTTGTAGGGGCCCTCCCACCATGGCTGAAGGGAACTGTCTTGTTATGGACCTTAGTCCAGACCCAGTCTCCGGGTGCGACGAGCGGGGCGGGCTCCGGTTACAGGGGTCGCGGCGGTGGGACCTGCAAGAACAGTCCTCGTGAAGCAAGAGTAATGGCTTGGACATACTCTAGGAGCGCTTCATCATTAATGATCTCTAGCACTGGTCCCTTGGGTGAGTGTGAGGGCCCGGCATGGCCTGGCCGGTCACTAACATCTAAGAGGGGCTGAGGCCACTCCTCGAGCTAGGTTGGGAGCGCACGGCTGAACAGTGCCAAAGGGAGGGGGTCCACCAAGTCATACTTCGTTTGCGGTTGCGCGTAGGCCGCCATTTCGTCACGTCAACAGTTGTTTCTGCAGAGGGCTGTTCCTCCGGGGTTGAATTGTTTCGCGATCACGCTTTTGATGGATTGTGTTTGCTCTCTCTCACCAGGCCCCTGACTTTGCGGAATGGTAAGACGGAGCCAAACCGATGAGCTATACCCAGAGCGGCTCGACGCTCTTGCAGCAAGACGTTGGAGAAGTGCGTTCCGTTATCAGAGCAGATCAGCTTGGGGTAGCCCCATCGGGGAATGATGTCATTTAGCAAAATCTTGATGACCGTTGCGCTGTCTTCCTCGGGAGGTGGGGAAAAGCTCCGAGCCATCTGGTGAAACCGGTCGATGATTAACCGACAGAGATATTCGTTTCCCCCGCACCCGTTGGCCACTCCCATGTCGGTGTAGTCCATGTAGAGTTCTTGGAAGGGCAATTGGGGAACGGGGAAGATGCCTTTTGGAGGTTTGTGGGCGGGGCGTGGGTTGTGTATCTGACACGCATGGCAGTCCTCTGGACCACTTTTGGATGTAGGTCTTCAACTCAGGGTGCCAACATCTGTTTGCATCGTTTCCATGGTTGCGGCTGTGGCATGATGAGTGCGGGAATGGTGGGATCGGAGTATAAGAGAAAGAGCTCGGTTGGTCATGCGGTTTGCCGTTGGAGTAACGATAGATCTTGGACTGGTCCTGGTATCATCCCCCGCGCGATCCAGGTGCTCTTTTCGTAGGGGCCAGCGCGTTCCTGCATCTCGTTGAGTTCTATTAAGTGGTCACTCTGGCTGCCTTTGAAGGGTTCTTGGTCTGCGGGGTCCAGCAGGAGGAGGATTAGTGGCGGGTGATAGCCTCCTGCTTTCTTGGCGGCCGCATCGGCGGCATTGTTGCCTCGAGAGACTAGGGAAAAGCCTTTGGTGTGGCCTTGGCATTTGATGACGGACACTCGTTCGGGTCGCTGGATGGCCTGGAGAAGACGGATGACGAGGTCCCTGTGCTTCAGTGGGGCACCAGCGGAGGTCAGCATTCCCCTCCGCTCTGCTTGAGAGGCGTTCACATGACAGAGTTCATACACGTAGTTGCTGTCGGTGTAGAGGTCGAGGCACAGGCCATCAGCGGCCTCAAGGGCGACAACCATGGCCATGAGTTCGGCTCTTTGGGCCGAAGGGAATTCAGAGAGAATCCCAGAGTGCCTGGTGTGGCAGAGTCCGGTCGGGTCTTGTCCTACCACGGCCCATGAGGCGATATTAGTTCCCGAATTATCCTTATAGCAGCATCCGTCAGTGTACCAGACCATCTTCGGGTTGTTTAGGGGCGAACCTTGGAGGTCGGGGCGGGCGCGGAGTTCTGACAGGATACGAGGGGCGCAGTCGTGAGGGGTCCCATCCGTATCTGCGGGGTACACCTCAGTCATGTTGACACCCTCCGACGAGTAGCTGACAGATGGGTCCTCAGGAGTCTCGATCATTCGAATTGGTTGGTGCGTGTCGACATGGTGAAATAGGGCATTTCCTAACCACGTCAGCCTTGACGCCATGTGTGGTGTGAACCACCGTGGGGTTGTGCATCGTGAGGAACTGGGTCTTCCGTAGCGCGATGGCGATGGCCATGAGGTGACGGGCGCACCGAGGGAGCCCCTTGGCTGAGGTGGATAGAGTTGAGCTGTGGTAATGGAGGATCCTCCGGGAACCATTCTTTGCTTGCCAGACGGTGGCCGCCACATTTCCATTTCTCTGCGCGACGTCCAGATGGAAGGGAACAGTGTAATCGGGTGCCTGAAGTGCAGCGGCCGAATGGAGGGCCTGTTTCAGTTGTGTGAAGGCGGTGTCACCCTCCACGCACCATTCTAGCTGAGCTTGAAGGCTGCGAGTGCCGGCGGTGGTTATCATCTGGCGGAGGGCTGTTGTACGGTCCGTGTATTCTGGGAGGTACTGGCGGCTGTAGTTGCAGAGTCCCAGAGAGAGCATCATTCTTTTGGAGCCGTGGCAGGTCGGGGGTAGTGGAGGATGGTGTCACGGGTGTCGGTAGTCATATCACGGTAATCTCCTCCAACTATCCGTCCTAGGAATTTGACCACGGGCTTGACCGCTTGGAGCTTGGGCCGTTTGACTTTGTACCCTGCCTTGCTCAGGGTGAACAGTAGGGTTTTGGTAGCCTCTATGCAGGCGTCACGGGTGGGAGCGGCGAGCAAGATGTCGTCTACATACTGGATCATCGCCACCCCCTCAGGTAGTACAGTGTCCTTGAGGTCTCTGCGCAGCGAGTCTATTAAATATATGGTGGGCTGTGACCTGTTCCACCTGTAGCGGCATTCTGGTGTAGGTGAGGCGCTCCCCCTTCCAAGTGAAGGAGAAAATGTCCTGTGAGTCTCTGTGCAGGGGAATGCAGAAGAAGGCGTTGGCCAGGTCCACCGCTGAGAACCAGCGGTGGTCGGGGGTCACTGCGTGGAGGGCCACCTGTGGGTTTGGTACCCGCTCAGGGGGTCCACTGGTGGCTTCGTTCACTAGTCGGAGGTCATGGCCATCCGCACATGGAGTTCGTCGGCTTCTTGATGGGAGAATGGGGGTGTTCCAGCAGGACTGAGAGAGTCGGAGTACACCGGCTTCTTTAAGGCCCTGTATGGTAGCTGTGATCCCGGCCTCTGCTTCTGGTCTCACCTTATATTGGGGCTGATAAACAGGGGCCTGTCCAGGTTTGAGGGGCACTTGGATGTTATGCTGGGGAGTGAACCCCATGTCGTAGGGCCCGGTGGCCCAGAGTGTCGGAGGGAGGTCGTCCAGCATGGACTTAACGTCAATGTCGGAGTCGTCCGTAGCTGGGGGCGCGTCGGTGTCCCCCTCCCGTGACAGAGGTGGTCGATCGAGCTCCACTTGTTCTGCCACACCCAGAGAGGCAGTCTGGGGGATGGAGATCCGAGTTAGGCCCTCTGAGGGGGCAAGGTGGACAAATGGGTTGTCTGTGGGGATCCATTCGCGAACAGCGGCGGCTTTGGCGACCATTGGCCCCAAACTCATGGCCGTATGGTGCCTTGCAATTGCCAAGGTAAACATGTGGCCGAGATGCGGGGCTCAGGCGGTACCAGTGTTCCTGCTCGGGTGAGAGAGATGGTGGCGGCCCGCCACCTCCCTCCGGCCCCAGATAGATCTCCTTCGGTAGAGGCGCTCTTGGCTAGTGCCCTCCATGGCGACCTTTTCCTGGTGTTCCGTCGTAGCAGTCGTCAGGGTCATGCAGTTACGTTGAGGGGTCGTGTTGGAGGGGGTCTCCAGTGCGGTGGTGTAAAGAATCACCACTGCAGTTGGATCAGGGGTCACAGTTGGTATATTTCTCAAGGGGTTTAAGTCCGTGGGGGTGGTCACGTTCCGGATTCCTATGAGAGATCAACGGGTGGGTTCATCAGAGGGGTGGTCCATGCCCGCGCCATCATAAGTAGGGGCTGGTTCAAGTGTCTGCCGCTATCGTAGTCCCATCAGGGGAGCAACCGTGTGGCAGTTGATCTTGCCTGAGGATGTCCTTCCAAGGAGTTTGTGGGACAGTCGGCGGGCACTAGAGAAGAGTGGGTATGAAGTTCGGTCCGAGGACAGTCAGAGGTAGCGGGTTTGTGAAGGGGCTGACTTTTTCTATTCCCGAGAACCCCATGGTGGTCAGGGTTCGAGTGGAGAGGGGTGGGGCTTGTTGGTTCAGGTTCCCAACGGTGGATACCTGTTGTCCCAGTGTGTCGATCATGAAGGCTACCCGGGGTTTGGTTCACACCAAGTCCTTCCATACATCGGGGGCCCTTGTCTACACCAGGTCCTTATCCCGTGGGTCCCCTCTCAGGGCGCTCGGGAGACTTGGTCCAATATTGACGGGGTCGTCTCTGTGGTCGTGTTCGGTCCAGGCGGGAGTACATCGAGACACCCAGGGTTTTGGGGGCCGTCCAGCCCGTTCATGGGGCGCCATTTTTGCCGGGCGTGTTTGGGGCGCTGTGTTTGTTGCGCTGTGGGCAAGTTTGTGCGGCACCAGTGTCCGAGTTGGTTGCAGCTGAGTAAGCCAGGATTGGTGCCTTGGGTGTGAGGCCGTACACCTGGCTGGTATTTTTAGCCTCTACCTCGTTGGGGACCCTACTTGAAGGGGTATACCAAAGGAGGGGAGGTTTGATTCCCCAGTAGATTGAGCAGAGCATTGCTGATTGGATTGATATTGGGGCGGGTCGTTTGAAGTGGAATTGAGCTTGAGAGCGAAATTGTTGGATTGGATTGATGTTGGGCGGGTTGTGGAGTAGATTGATGTTGGAGCGGAGATGTTGGTGGGGATTGATGTGGTCGGTTGTTGAGCCAGAATTGAGTTTGAGGCGAATTGTTGGCTTGGGATTGATGTTGGGGCGGGTTGTTGGAGCAGAATTGAGTTTGAGGCGAATTGTTGGCTTGGGATTGATGTTGGGGCGGGTTGTTGATTGGGGGTAGGGCGTACGGAGACGGTTGGAGGCTCTCCGTGAGGGCCATGATTTCGGAGGCTTGATCCTTGCTGCCTTCCTTCTTGTCTCGGTTGAGGTTTTGTACGGCCGCTTTTACGCCCATACGCAGGAGCCGCTTCTCAGCTCCGCTGCTTCTTTCTCATCCCTCGCCTCCTTCTTTAATTCCCTGGTCACATGGTGTACGATTGCCTGCTCCCAGGCCCGTCGTTTCTTCTCACCGAGGCCAATCACTGACTCGAGGTTCTCTCGGGTCTTGGGGCTGAGTCCGTTGACAACCGCGGTCCGGAACACGGCTTCCGTGGCATCGTTGGCTCCGGGTGGGTCCCAAATCCGTCTCTCCACAAGTCGTTGGCCCTGGTCAGGTATTCGCCCGCCGTTTCTCCCTGCTTTTTCTCGTCAGCCCGCTCATGCATGCACCCGAGTTCTGCGTAGGATACTGGTCCCTCAGGGAGTCCCACCACCCGGGGCGGAAGGGGTCGAAGGGGGAGTTGTCCGGCTGTCTGGTAGTCCCAGCTGCAGCGTCCACATCCTGGACCATACGGGGCCCAGCAGCTTGCATGAGGACCGCTCGGACGTCACCTACGGTAAGCCGGTCTGCAGTCGTCATTCGCTCGAAGGTTCTAATCCATTTACCTGCTCCGTCTTTGATCGGGGGAAGTTCGTCCATCAGCCCTCTGAGGTCGCGGTGGGTCCAAGGAGTATACAATTGGCGTCCGTGTGGGTTGTCTATTAATGGGTACATGTATTCGGTCCTGGTTTCGGTCAGACCAGATGCTGAGGGCTTGGAGACGGAGGAGGGGATTGGTAGGAGTCAGGATCACCTCCAAGTTGTCCGGGGGGAGTGCTGGAGGCCGATGGTTCTAGGTGTGGTATTCTGAGACCGGCGAATGAGTCAAAGGGGTCCCGGTTTCGTGAGTTGCTCTCCGCTCTGGTCATGTTTGTGGGGTTCCATTCCAGAGTGTCGGTGGTGTTGACGTTCCTTCTTTCCCTCCTACTGGAGCGCAGTTCTTCAAGGAGGACCAAGTATTCTTCATGGCTCTCTTCTCGCTGCGTCCGTGGATCGTTTTTCGCTTGGGTGGTACTCGAGGTTCCGTAGGGCCTTTCTTTTCCCGCAGCATTCTCTCTGTCTCTGGCTTCTTCGGCCCTGGCGGACAGGTCCGCCACGATGGAGGTTAGGGCGTCGGGGTTAGAGATACAGTACTGGGTTTGCCTCCAATCTGATCCTGACCTGGCTTGCTCCCAGGCTGGATGTCTGGACCCGGACATAAAGGCCTGGTGTTGACCTCGGTCGGGTGGCGAGGTTGAGCGAGACCTGGTCCTCTGGTCCCTTAGGAGTTTCCAGTCGTGGCAGTCGGTGGGTGGCTCCTGTCCCAGGGGTCCGGCTCTTCCCGGAATCATCCGGCATGGGGAGCGGCTTGACTTCGTCGGGTGCGACAGTTTCTCTCTCTGTTCGGTGACGGGGAGCCATACCTCTTCTGGGTCCAGGGTCCGTGTGTTGGGGTGGCTCCAGTGCACCAGGACCGGGGTGTGGGGGGTTGCGTGGTCTATCTTGATGAGGGGGTTCATGAGTTGCCGGGATTCGGGGGACAACGGGGGCCCGGCATCTGAGGGAATGGCCGGTCCGACGGGACCGTGTTGGTACAGCTTGGCTTGCCATGTTTGGGGGTTTGTAGGTTGCGGGCAGTACGTGTGGTTTAGCGATGACACATTCTGTTCCTTCACGTGCGCTGGTGACTTCCGTGCCAGTCTGATGAGCATACACAGTTTGGGTGTCGGGCGAGGCGTAGCGGGCCTCAGATTATTGTCGTGGCTGAATGGGGTGTCCAGCTTGATTGGGGAAGGGAGGGAGGAGGCCAATGCACATAGTACCAATCCATTCTTCCGGTGTTGACGCTCTTGGACGTCGAGGGTGTCTTGGCGCGCCACTCCTTTCCCTGGTCATACTGGGCGCGGACGTGCGCTTGTATGGCGGCCAGGCTCGCCATGTCTAGAGGCCCCATCGGTGCCACGCCTTCTTTCTGCCAGCCTTTGATGTTTTTGTCGATCTTCCTCCCATTCTTTTCCGCTCACCGGTCTTTAAGTCTCAGTTTCAATTTCAGCTCAACCAGCAATCGGCTGCGCTGTCGTCCGTCATCGCCTTCGTACGAGTCGAGATAGGCCACGTTGAGGCAACGGGTCGGGAGGCGTTGAAAGTCATGGTGTAGTATCCAAGTCTCGGTGGAATGACCGTCGTCCATCTCGTCAATGAGAGGTTAGCGATGAATTGTTGCTGCTGT
>OLKM01007783.1:0-10814 GCA_900291075.1 Melanogrammus aeglefinus | reverse complement strand
CTCACAGAGTGTGGAAATGTATTATGGGGTAGAGCTGGATTCAAGCTGTAATGAGAGCAGGGCTCCTCACAGCAGAGGATGGAGACGTTGTGGTCTCTCTCCGCCGTGGTTCCCCGGGCAGCGTCGTGACAGCGCTCTCTGTCATGAGCTGCTGGCATGAATTCGCGCCGCTCACACGGTGGTGGCCACTTGCGGCTGCCTTCACATGAGGCGGCTGCAGAGATGGTTTTCTGCCTGCGCATCGACCGGTGCGTCTAACGGCAGGCGCAGAGTGACAGTTCCCTATCCAGTGGGCCCGATTGTGGACCCACTGGGGCGATCCCCGAACTCCATCGGCGAGAGGGGTGCCCGTTGGGCGAGAGGCAACGTCACACATCTCAGTGTTCCACGATGCTTCTCTGTCGGGCTGGGGAGGAACATGCGAGTTTCACGTATGGCGGCGTTTGCCGCCCCGTGACCATGGCATAATTAGCGCATTGGAGCCCTCACTGGGTGTTTGAAGTGGTCGGCAACACTTGTGCCCCAATGTTGACGAATCAACACGTACAATGATTCCACGGACAACAAGGCGACAGCAGCATACATAAATCGCCAAGGGAGCGTGCCGCTCGCGCACAGCTGCGAGCATAGCGAGACAGCTGTTTCGGGCGCACGCACACTTGCTCTCCAATCAGAAGCGCGTACAATCCCCGTGTCTTGATACAGGAGGGGCCGACATGATGTCCGAGGGGGGGTTCCCCAGACCAGGAGGCTGGACTCTGCACCAGATCTGATGAATCAGATTTTAATGGAGCGGAGTTCGGGAAGGCGGAGGTTCGACCCTATTCGCTACGCCCGGAGAACACACAGTGGCGAGCTGTGGGTTCTCTCTCAGCGCGAAGGACAATCCCTTTCTTTCGGGGTGGATGCCGTTCGCTCACAGACGTGGCCGAAACACACTCTGTAACGCTTTCCCACCCGTTCCGCCCTGGATTCCCAAGTTTTGGACCCGCCGTCCAAGAGGAGCGGCTGTGTATGATTCTCATAGCAACCGTGCAACGCGACGAGTGCACCGTGGTTTCGCCTGGCCTCCAGCGTCTGCTCTCGGGGCCGCCGAAGGTACTCCCTTTGGCGGCAGGAGACGCTCCTCACAGGCAGGGGAGAGCATCATAGATTAGCCCAGAGTCGGCCAGCGCTTGTGGGCCTGGCCGCTGAATCGCGAGCGCCGGCTAGAGGTCTCGGCTCTCTCCCAGGAGGTCGTACGGACCCATCAGGGCTGCAGACTGAGCCTCCACCAGAGCGTGTTACTCGGCTAAATGGGCGGGCGTTTCCAGAGATGGTGGCAGCGAGAGGGGTGGTGATCCATCTCCGTGCCCTTTGCCGCAAGTGCTCTCTTTTCTCCAGCACTTATGGAAAGAGGGCTGCTTTTAGCAGCGATTAAAACGTAGCGACGGGCTGTGTTTCATCATGCCACGGAAGAGTTTCGGGGATAAACTGTTTTTAGTCACCCCTTAAATGAAGCGCTTCCTAAAAGGTGTGAGGAGAGAGCGACCTGTGACGCGATCTCTCACTGCCACAATGGGATGTTAACACTGGGTGCTGCGCGCACCGTGGTGGAAAGCACCATTTGAGCCTCTGTGACCAGGGTGCCCTCAAGTTTGTGTCAGCCAAGACATGCTTTTGCTGTTGGCCCTGACGTCAGCTAGAGAGTGAGCGACCTGTCCTGCGACTCCTTCTGTGCCCTTCTTGTCTTAGAAGACAAGGGACGGCAGTTCGGCCATATTACTGCCGACATCGCGGTTTTTTAATAACCAAAGAGTATACTCAGCTCGTTCCAGATCGACGGTAAATAACAACAATGGTTTCTCTCTCCTCCTCAATCAATCTGAGGAGGAGGCGACCAGCCCATCTCTTGTCCGTGCGCGCGCTTGCTGTTAGTGTGAACACGCACGGCGGCTCTGCGCAAATCTCAACACGTGTATTATGTGGCATTACCGAGACCATTCCCAAGGCCTCCCCATAAAGCGAACACAACGGTGGTCACATTGGCTGTGCGATGCTATCACACAGGCTTAATGTGTCAGCGGGGGTTTGAGCCGGCCTGAGAATATAGGGCTCACTCGACCAGAGAAATCGTCCTCTGTCGCCTCTGCAAAGAGGGGATGCCGATGGAGGATATCTGACAGCAGCCCTCCTGGGGCTTCCACCATGCCTCTTTATTAGGGTTTACCTATAAGAGACATGTCGCGTTCTCTCTATGACGCGACTTCAGTTCCTGGGGTGCATTGTGGAGGTGAGTTTGTGATTGTGTGACTTTCCCCTCGCATTTTAAAACAATGGGAAGGTGGAGTCGAATGTTCATGCCTTGAGAGAGAGCTTTTTTGTGTCTTATCCGACACATGTAGGAGCTGCTCGTTGATTGACATGCGTTATACGCCTGACTATTATGCTATGTCTGACGCATGATACTATATGTATGTAGCTGTGTTTCTGGTACAATCGCGACCAAATGAGGCATAGACTAGTATCGTGGCTTTCGCACTTTTAACCCAATAGGATAGCCTTTAAAAGGCGAAGCCTATACGACTTAAGAGACGATTAGTGTACGTATTGTAACTACATAGATCCTTATGAGAAGGCGGCAGCCCTTTTAAGTGTCGGCCTATGGTCCTTTGTAATAGCTTTTGAAGAAAATGCACTGTTTGTAGGGAGCAGATCGTTCCCCGCCGGCGCCGAAATAGTATGGGTAGGCCCGCGACGCGTGATTGAGCCGCACGCTGTTGGTGGGCGGGGATTACAAATTTGTAAGTGCTACGGCCACGCCTAGGATACCCAATAGCGAAGCCTTAAAGGCTGCGCCCATACTCATAGAATCTAGAGTTAAACTACGTAACTATCGGCGTTTAGTTATAAACAACGTCCACAAATACTCTGTTTTCCATCGAACAATCCAGATACCGCCCGCCGCACCACTACTTCAAGTCCCTGCACATAGGCCAAGAACAAGATAATAATGGGTTAGGTGCGCTACAATTAAACATCAAGACATACCATTGCTAAAAAGAACAGATGAAGCAGCTACCCTTGGTTTCGCTTCGCGGTTTGCGACTACAGAAGAGCAGCCCACTGTATTTAATATATCCGTGAATTGTTACAATTCTCAGAATCAAAGGCGAAAGTAGAAACGGGTGGCCAAAAGCTGTCGTAATTGTAGTTATCACAGCACAATTTTAAGTAGAAACGGGTGGCCGATAAAGCTGTCACATTGTTAGCTATCGCAGACAATTTCAATATAACACTATAACAATCAATGTTGCTGTCACCGGAGGCTCCTTCCAGGGACGTTAGGGAGACGCTGCCTGGACAGAACCTTAGTTGGAAGTCGTGCTCAGTGAAGCGACCAATACTTCCAATTGAGATAATCATGAGCTTGAAAATTGGTTGCTCCTCTGGACACGAAAATTTGAAATACGTGTGGCTGATCAACGAAAAATAGATTAAAATAACGTGACAGTGTCACGAATTTTCGTGAGACCGGGTGGCATAGGCCTACGCTTTTGTTTGGGGAGCTCCGAGGTGAGAACTGCAGGATCGATAAGGCTGCGGGTTCCGGGGCCCCTTCTCCTCGTCCTCAGTGGGGGAAGGCCGCCACCCGTTGCGAATCAGAAGGTTTGCGTTGTTTCAAAAAAGCCCTCACGTCGGGTCACCCATTTGTTGCGGAAAAATGTTGATCTGGCCGTTGGCTGGGATCGGGAAGGAAACTGAGACGAGAAGGGATGGACCTATGTCCCGGCCTAAAATCCTCGACTTTTATTTCAGTGAAAAGTATACTGGGTAACAGGTTATACTAATGATGACAGCCTAAAGAGGTAGGTTCAGTTCTAAATACCTTAGCGCACGCTGAGGGACTCGTAGCTTCGGCCTTGGAGCAGGTTCTGCTTCGAGTGACGAAATATGAGAAAAGGCGATTAGTTTAAACTGAGTTTTCTTGTGCACGTAGAATGGCGCGTTCCCGACGATCAGTTTTGTGTAAAAAAGGGAGGAAATACATGTCCCCTGTGGCTATGCTGAGTGTGGGACTTTATCTTCTGTTAACCCTAAATCTTGTGTGGGCTGACGCTGTGTGTGTGGCTTTTAGTGGGGCCAGGGAGCGGGCTTATCTTTAAGAAACTAATTTATGTTGTGGGAAGCCTGTGGATCTGGCTTTCCCCTTGGGAGAAGAGAGCTGGTTATTTTCTATGTTCCTAATCTTCTTTATGATGGCGTTGCTCTCCATGACCTGGGGCCCTGTTGATTATGTGTGGTGCTGGTTATGTAGATGCCTATTAGAGTGTAAGGGGCCTGGTTAGGTATAAGGCTATTCGAGTGTAATTAGAATGTAAGGGGCTTAATTAGAATGTAAGGGCCTTAGTTAGAATGTAAGGACCATCATATCCCTTCACTACTGTGGCACGCTCAAATACCATCACTCACCTTTGTGCTCATGTTTTGTCTAGACAAATTTCGCCCTAACAGGCAACCGGCACTTTCTTGAGTGGTCTGCAAGGGAAAGAGATGGGCAGTTTTTCTTGTTTTATATTCATTCACATTTGTTTTATTGTTTGTATATAGTTTTTTTAATTAATGGTTAAAATGTACGTTGTTTAGTTCTTTTCTTAGTAGTGTTGCTCCGAGTGTATTTGAGTTATTGAGACGACCAAACATTTCAAAACTGAACTACTAGCTACTGTTGTGCCTCAGATGGCAAAGATAAACAGATATGGTGGTCATACCTATCATTAATTCGATAAATTATGAAAGTAAAGTACAAGTATACATTTGCATTAGTATGTTTTTTGCAAAATCAGTTCCCTCCTTCCAAGTGTTATCATGCTAAACTTTGTTGAAGGCAGACAGTCGAGAGCAGGAGTGACATCTTTGTTTTTTTTAAATTCACAAAATAAGATTTGGGACATGAACATCAAGACACACACAAACAACATTATCCACACTATAAAAAAAGAGGTATTGAGTATACAGTAAGGTGCTCGATGGCAGTGCAAACAGGTAAAGCAGTGCAAGGATAAGGTCAAAAGACCATATAAGACATCTAGGACATATTAAGACATGTAATATTAAAAAATATTGGTGACGATTGGGTTAAATGTATAGCTGATGTCTCAGAAGCGGCTCTTGAATGATGATTTTGCAGCTTCCTTTGGCGGCTTTGGGACAGGGCAATGTTAGGTGGCAAAGGAGGTTGTGGTTGGGTGAGTGAGGCGGTTGAGTCCTTCAATGTTATGTTTTGGTGTTGCATCTGTTTTCTATGACCTTCTCAACTAGTGTCTGGATGAACTGGTGGTGTGTGGCTTATAGATCTTCTTGATTATCCATTGCTTTGACTTTTTTCAGAAGACCTGCTTGACACGTGGTACCCCTATAAATGACAAGGATTATAATGATTACACAGATATCTGAATGAAGATTTGACTAGTAGATGTCTCCACAGGAATAGAATGAACTTTTCAGCAAAGTATGCATTTTGATGTGAGCTTGTGACATGCTAGATTCTGGGTTATTTTAGTATTTATGAGTACATGAAAACACACCTGTTGTGGCTGGTGGCTTGGTTCTCGTCGCTGGCTACAATGTACTCAGTTAGTTTTCCATGATGGCGAGGTAGGCCCTCTCCCTCATTCCCTCGTAGGAGAAGGCCTGGCGTTTAGGGAGGTACTTCAGGAGAGCACTGTGAAAGATCTCCAGTATGTTCAATAGGATATGTTCAAAACATGTGGGTAAAAATGTGGTGCGTCCAGTTCATCTACCCAGTATTTTTGAAGAGGGCCATCTTCCTGAAGAATCTTCAAAACAGCTTTTTATCAAAGACTAGGGACGTCAGGTCCTGATATGCCACCGAGTCCTTTTTCAGCCACATCCTCTTCTTCTGCTCCTCGGCTGTTAGAGAGCATAGGTCACAGTTGGATGCCCGCTTTCCCATCCGGTGTCAGTCCATCGGTGTTCATTGACCACATGGTGTGGAATGCACTTCCACCTGTTTTGTAGTGCCTTTGGGAAAGAAAAGATTCTCAATAATATCAATTACTTAAAAAAAAAAAATCTGATTAGAAAATGTATGCCAGCTTTTGATTCCTTACCTCGATGTCCCCCTTACTGGTGCCACAGGAAAACCACATGTGGTTTACGACAGACCTGTGAAAGACATAAACATTTGTAATTTTGCACCTTGTAAATCAATGGAACTTCAGGAAGATTCAGGGCTGATAGGAAGTGAAATTATCCGCTGTGTCTGAAATTCTCAAATACTTTCAAAGACACCATTGAGAACTGCCTTTCTTGACAACAGTCAAAGGAGCGGAACTCGCACACCATGCAACAATACGTTTTTATTGCATAGAAGTGTAAAGTGCTATACCCAAGTGGCGTGGCAAAACGTTTTTCCAGTTTTTCACATTTCAGAAACCATCCTCAGCCCAGTGCAAACAAATACAAAGTAACAAGACTCCCTTATATAGACTACGCCTAGTTGGTGGCAGACATGTCAATCAAAAGGTCAGGTAGGTTGACGTGTTGACTAGATATTTTAAAAGGCACCGTTTACCTAATTTCAACTTTGACAAACATACATGGCCGAGCTCAAGCCTGAATTTAGGCACCACGCCTGAACTCTATCAGGCCTGAAGATTGAAAACTAACACTGACCTGTTCCAGGAAAGTAGGATTTCGTTTCCCCTTTTTCTTCCCCTTCATTAGCAACTTCTTCCGGAAACCTGTGGTAAAAAATGCAGCATAACTTTGGTCAAACACCAACAATTGACATATTTTCCCCATTCACTCTGTCTGAGCCTTTCATAGTTTAGATTTATTTAGCTATTGCTTATTTTAGCCATATGGTTGACTATTGCACAGGGTGTGGCTTGTGTGGATTGTCTGTTGTATGAAAGAATCACACCTCTACAATGGCTCTACGATGGGTTTACAATGGCTCTACATTGTCTTTTACTTTCTCACTCTCCACCCCCTCACAGAGCCTTGAAGCATTGACGTGTAGACGTGCCCTCGTCCAGTGTATTGCTTTGTCTGTTGTTTTCACACCTCTACAATGGGTCTACAATTCTGAGTTGAGCAAGGCTGCACAGATCTGTGCAGGGGTGCAGAATGACACCATGAGGTGTCAATGGGGCCAGGTATGTCTCAATGTCTGTAAGTCCTGAATGTGGATATTAGCATGTGTGTGTTTGTACAAGGATGGCAAAAAAACATACCTTTCGCTGTGTGCCAGGAGTCAAATTCGTGCTGGACATTAGGAAATTCTTCCCTCATTAATCTTCTGTATTGACGTGGAGCGGTCCGTTGCCATCACCTCCACGTCAAGGCCTGTGTCCAGGAGATCGTTCATTCCCCTTCTAAACCCCAGTGGCTCCATAGCGCCAGAGCTGGTGGCCTCTGTACACTAAAGATTTTAAATTTGATAAGTTATCAAAATGTCAACATAGCAAGAGTAATTCTATCAAAAGTTTGTTATCATAACGTTTCTCAACATAACATGAGTAATTATTGTTATTCTGCATCCATATGTTTCTTACCTGAACCAGTTCGGTGTGGAGTATTTCCTTCGTACTGTCTAGCATGAAAGTGTAGTGGCAGTATTTCGCGTTGAAGCCTGGTGAGTCACATCTGCCATCGCCTGACAAGTGTGGCCTCTTCCCATCCATTTGTTCCAAATATACTCTTGCCAAGAGGGCATTTCTTTGCTCTGTGTACACCAGGGCTTTGACTTCGAACTTCGTAATTCGAATATAAATCGAATATCAAAAAATGAATCAAAATTCGAACAAATATTAGGCAGCCCTTAATATTCGAACCTGTTATGGGCAGAACCCAAGAGGGAGAGACGTCGAGGAGAAACCTGGACGTTAGTCCTATTCATAATATTGTTCATGAACCACGGAAAGAGGCAAGTGACTGAAAGTATTGATTTAGACAAGCGATTTATTAGAAACCTAATAAACACGTTGGAACACGCAACACCAAGGACCGGTAACGCCAATAGCAACGCCGGTAAACCAACCTCGCAAAACAATCTCAGCTCAAAACTCAATCCAGGCGCTGAATCCGAATACTCATACTTATAGTATGCATTTTGTAGTACGCCACAACAAATATAGCGCCGTCCGAATGGTCAGTACGCATTGTTTATGTATCGGAAAAACGTTAAAGAATGTACGTACTACCGCCACAGTATACATCGGTAGCGTCCCTACGACGCTATCCCACAATGCAACCGGAGGTAGCTTGGTAACGAGATAGCGTAAGAAGAGATGGCTGAACCCGACACTAACCAACAGCGGCTTAGAGAAAGGCGTCCGTAGAGAGCGGCGAAAAAAAGAGAACATTAAAAAAGTAAAGTAAGTAATTAAGTAAAAAGAGACATTTTTAAATTTAATGAGCAACGGATGACAAGAACAGAAACAGGTAACTTATCAAGGTAATTTTGCCGGCATCTGAGGGGAGATACGTCATCTCCAAACGTACCGGTGGGAGTTTCAGAGGCGTTCTACGCATAGCTGTAGTACGGTGAAGTAGTAGACACTGAACAGAAATAGTATGTACTAAGTATTCAGATTCAGCCCAGGTCTTACTGAAGGCATTTAATGGTCAACATGGCGATAGTATTAATAATATGGCGTTTAATGGTCAAAATAGTATTAATAAATATTCGAATATATTCGAATATTAATATTAATAAACAAACGAACTTCGAATATGATTTTTGGGCCAAAGTCAAAGCCCTAGTGTACACATGCTCAATAACAGGATGCAAGTACGCTTTCTCGATGTTGTAAAATGTTGATGATCCAATCATTTGGACACCCATTGTTTGGCACCAGTCGGAGAGTTCGGTGTATGTGCCCCCTCTGAACAGAACAGCTGCAGCTGAAAGTACATTTACCTCTGGCATTCCTCTTACGTCTGCTGAAGATTTCCAAGTACCAGAATGGCCTCCAAGACACATCCATTTCACACTCCTCTGTGCCCCAGTATCATAGATAGTCCTTGAAGAAATCGGTTTCCCACACATCTGGCAAAACTTGAATAGTGACATTAGGCTGGATTCATTGACAATGATCTTCTTGCCACTCCAGTCTTCCTTTACACCTTCATCTTCTGATGACGACGAGGTGGGGGTGAGGGTTGACTCAAGCTGATAGCTTTCATCTGTTTCACCAACTTCAAGGGTGCTTGCACTGGTATCAAGGCCAGGTGTACTTGGGCATGGTGACTATAAAACAAACAAGAGGTTTCTTTTCAAACTATATTCCACTAATTTAAATCAGACAGTAGTCTTAGATATACTGGAATAGGAGATAGGTGTAGTTGGTGAAAATAAGAGGGTAGGCCTGCTAAACTGCAAGTAGTAAGGGGAAGAAAAGCGTGCCGCGCTTACTGGATGTTTTTTTTTTTTAAATACCATGAGACATTCAGGAATAATGAATAAATGGTCTGGAAGATACTGTTTACTAGTGGTATTGCCTACTTACGATAGTCCAAGAGTGCTCCATACGCTTCTATTAGGAAGTGCATTGAATGTATTGAGTGGTGGATAAACTCTATCAAGAGGTGGATAAACTATTTCTGAAATTTCAGAGGTGGGTAAACTGCGTTTACTTGCATTTAGCCTCCACTGCAGCCATGATTACAGATAATATGTAGACTACTTACAAACTGTGCTTGGACAAAGGGAAGAATCTTGACTGGTGTTGATAGCATTGGTGCTGGCGCTGTCTGGGATTCATCCTCTTCTTATGATGAGGACAACCAACGCTGCTGCATGCAGACGTCGACCTGTTTTAGTCTGAAATGTCATTACGTTCAATAACATTAAAAACATCTTGAATATACGTCACAGACTAACACCGAGTTTAAAACATGGTTGGATTTACAATTCGCTTATAGCAAACTAAATAGATCTGAGAACGTTATAGCAAAGGTCGTTAACAAACGTAACATTGCTAACTTTGCTGCGAGTGGAGTTAGCCGAGCGGCAGACCACATTTACAAACAAGCAAGACGGCACCCAAAAAATACAGACATTTACTTTTGTTAAACAGCCAAATCATTATGGAGATGTGCTGCTTTTACAGCAGACGACTATATCAGTGTGTCGTTCTCAGTAGCTGCTAGGAGTTCGAGTCAGAAAACCTTACCGTCCAGGCAAATGCCGTTTAGCACGCTAGTTCCAGAAGTTTCCTGGCTTGTTTCCGTCGACATCATCTTAGGCAATATCGAGCGGGGAAGTTGCGGGTGGTTTTCACAAGTGCGGGTCTCTTCACTCCTAAGGGGTTGGGTTCCAAGTCTTCTGGCTTGAAATGTAGACTGCACACCGTCCGATGTTTTAGTGCTTCAACGGCCGTGTCCTCGCCGAACTTCGGGTTATTGATAGCCCGTAGCCACTTTTTGCACAAGTCCAACTCTTTGGGTAATCTATGAAAACTTACTCCGTGTATTTTCCTTGTGCTGGCTGAACATCCCGGTACCATGCAAGTGCACACCATTTCGAAACACAAACGAGAAGTAATTCACTTTTGAGTTCGCTTGTACCACGACCCTACGGACTTCAGTGAGGGTTGGGGCGGGCGCGACGGACTATTCAGCCAATCATTGCAGGCAAATAAATAAGTTCATACACAACATACCATTTATGACCGCTGGTCTTCTTTTCTTTCCTTTTTGCCGCCTCTAGATTGTTGTTGACGCTGTCGCGTCTGGTCGTACTTCCCGGTAACATCATACGACGTCTTCTCTGGCGATGCGTTAAATGTCTAATGTAATAACTG
>OLKM01007782.1:0-10814 GCA_900291075.1 Melanogrammus aeglefinus | reverse complement strand
CGAGAGAGATAGAACCGATCGATCACAGTGAGGAGTGGTGGTGTTCCACCGGACGTGGGCAGGCCGGTGCGAAGTCCAGGGGATGTGGTGACCACGGTCCGGTTAGGAATGGGGAGAGGCGACCAGCAGAACGCGGAACGGGACAGTCGAGGTCTTATTCCGGGCGCAGGTTAGGCACGCCGCAACGGAAAGCACGGAACGTTCCGCGATCCATGGAAGGCACCTAGAATGCCGGTGATAAATCCAGGGGTGCGGCGTGATCCTGGGTGACAGGTGAGCTTGGAGGAATGGCCCCAGAGCAGCAACTCGTCGTACATCCGTTCTGGACGAACAACCCGATTCGGGGGACCGGAACCCATGGGAGGGGGGGGGATCCGCTGATGCCCTGTGCAATGGCGCACCGCAGACTCAACCTCCAGGTGAGCGTGGGCGATCCGACAAAGAGGAAGCAAGGGATGGTCGGGGCTCAGTATCGGGTCCCTGCGGGAGAGTACAGGCGAGACAAGGCATCTGGCTGTGCCGTTTCTGTGAACCGGGACGGTAGGTCAATGAAATCAAATCTCCGCGAAGAATGAAAGGCCCACCTAGCCTGTCGCGAATTCCCAGTCTCCTGGCTGACTGAATGTATGCAGGTTGCGTGGTCAGTCCAGACAATAAAAGGAAGGGCCGCGCCCTCCAGCCAATGCCGCACTCCCAATGCAAAGCCTTGACGGCCAAGGAAGCGCGCGGTTTGCCGACATCAATCATACTCCTCTCCGGCGGGACAACCGGCGGGAGAAAAAGCCACACGGGGGTGGAGCTTGTGTCCGGAGGGAGAGCGCTGGAGAAGGACCGCGCCCACTCAAGGTGTCCGAAGCACGTCGGCCTCCCAGCCTACGAACCTGAAGGGCGGGATCGGGCTGGACGAGGATGGGAGCGGAAACGAAGCGAACTTTACGACAGACCCCCGACAGCGCACACCTTCCGCCTCAGGCGTCCCATGAGAATGGGCTCTTGTAGAGGTCAGCTGTGACACGCGACTTCACCGCGACTTTGAACTGTAGCCCCGGATGAACCGTCTATACCAATTTGCAAAGCCCGGAAACTGCTTCAGCTCTTTGCGGGTCGGAGGGAGTCCACTAGGCACCGCTGAAACCTTGGAAGGATCATCCTGAACTTGGCCCTGACCGACGGATGTAGCCCCAGGTAATGAGACAGATAAGACGTTGGAAGTCCCGCACTACTACAGCTCGATCCGATCACAATCGATTCTCGCAGGCAAGTCCGCTGAAGAACTAGACCCGGACGTGAACCCTGTGCTCCTCCACGGATTCTAGAGAAGATAACTTCAGCATCATCATCCTAAACTACACGAGCTGTTCAAACATGTCCCGGAGGACATAGCATCTTATACACCGGACTGAAAGACAGGCGGGGCGCGTTGGTGAGTCGAAAGGCATCATAAATATTCAAATGACCTCAAAGGCGTGTTGAACAGCGCGTCTTCCACTCAATCCCTCCCGGAATAGCGGAACCAATGGTTATGCGTTGCAGAGCAGCATACAAGCACATCTCGAACAAAACTCACGGCACGTGGAGGGACCACGCCAGGCAGAACTAATCAGAGGCAAAGGATACCTGTTCTTCTTCACGGTGCATCACGCTCGCGCTCCAGCACACACCGGTAGTCAATGCAGGGACGAAGCGACCGTCCTTCTTCCCAAACACACGACACGAACCCGCTCCAACCGCCGAGCGGAACGCGCACGGATGATCCCCAGCGGAGAGGGAACTCCCCGATGTACTCTCCATGGACTCACCGCTCGCCACACCGGGAGGATTGAATAGAGACTCCCGGAAGAGGAGCTCCGGAGAAGGAGGTTGATGGCGCAGTCATGATACGCAGGTGGGGGGGGCAAGGGACAAGGCGCGGCAGCACACATACTCATACACCACCTCCCCAAGGGTCGTGGTACTCCTCGCGGAACGAGGACAGGTCCACAGAGGACGACGGCAGAACTGCGAGCTCCGGGCGCCCGAGTGACTGGGGCGGACCGAAACAATGGGAAAGACAGTGTGTGCTCCAGGCACACCCACTCGACGGGACCGTTTTCCCCAAATTCTCATTGGGGGTTGTGGTGTCCTGGAAGCCCGGGAGTACCCCAAGACACCACACGAGAGAAGGGACTCGGTAATACTGGGATGCCTCGTGTGGATTCCCGAACAAGCAGTCCTGACGGAAGGCTCGGCGCCCCACCCGCGTGAGGGTCCTCCACCGGGTTTTTCCCCCCAAAAAGGCCTGGGTTCTCGATAGGAGGATCCCAGAGGAATCGGTGTTCAATCCAAAAGCGAAGAACCAGTCTCCCGAATCAATGAACTGCTCGTCCGTCCGGGTCCCAAGACGAGGATAGAGAGCGGTAGTGTCTGATCCTGCCAGCAGGCAGAAGCCTCCAGGAGGGGACGGGACACCCACACACGACGCGCGCCACGCGCAGCGGCCTCGCCAGGAATCAACTCGGGTTAACTGCGACGACACACGACTCTTCTCGCGAGAGAGCGGGGCAGCCAGAACGGAGATGGCCTGACAGGCCACAGTTAAGACAGGCTTCCGAGCGCATCGGCGTTCCCCTCCCAGAGGAAAGACGTGTACTTCCGATCTGCATGGGCTCAGGAGAGAGCCCCACACACGCGCGCGCAACGCAGGAGCGACGCGCGCAGAACGAAGGAGAGGACGAGGCGTTGCCCGATCCCGACACTACGAGACCACACGAGGGCGTAGGTACGAACGTGAGCCTCTCTTCCGCCGGCGCTCCGAATCGATTGTCCACCTGATGGAGAGGAGCGAGTCAACTGATCCAGACCCACCTCCTCCTCCGAGAAGTCAACTGGTCCTTCACCTCCGTCAGAAGAGCGCGCCAGGAAACCCCTGTAGAGCCTCCTCGTTCCAGCCGCTCTCTACAGCAACGAACGCGCGCTGCGGAACTCCACCGCAAGAAGCGACCACAGAACGCACTCTCTGGCGACACGGCACGAAGACAGCTGGGAAGCCCTCTTCCCCGGACCGGATGATAACCCTCCGCATCTCCTCGTGAAGGCGGAGTAGCTCGCCATGAAGCCGCGGAACCACAATCCAAATATCGGCCGCCGCCCACACCACACGCGAGAGCCCTCCCCTCACGCAACGCGCGACCATCAAGCTAACCGACTCCGCGACTTATCGGTGGGGTAAGCCTGGGGCTGAAGCAGAAAACGCAGGGAGCACTGTAGAAGGAAAGGCCGACAGGTTCCCCAGGTCCCCTCGGTAGCGTTTCCGGGGCCGGAATGGAACGGCTCAACCGGGATTGAAGGTGCTGGGAGTGGCTGGTGTCGAGAGACGGGCCGACACGCGGCGTTGAAATGCAACATTAAATCCTGAAGACTAGCAGCGATCTCCTGCAGAGTCCGATCGTGCTGCGTCAGGAGATCCCCCTGACGGGACACGACCTGGCGGGAAGCTCTGCGTCAGCTTGGGTCCATTATGGCCAGTTCGTACTGTCAGGAACACGCACGGGGGACCCAAATGTGGACACAGGGAAGACTGAGACGGAATAGAGGAAAGGGGTTTATTCCACGTAGACAGGCGAAGTAGTCAGACAAGCAGGGATCAAGAACCACACGGGGTAAGTTCAGACAGGTGGGGATCAGGAAACGGCAGGAAGAGTCAGAACAGCGAGGATCAGGAAACCCCCGCAGCGCGACGCTACGACAGGCGAAGGATCAGCGAACCGGCAGGAGAGTCAAACAGGCGAGGATCAGGAACCGCACAGCGCGACTAGACAGGCGAGGCCACAGCACACGCACAGGAGAGATCCAGACAGGCGAGGATCAAGCACACACGCACGCACGCGTACGCACACAGGCAAGGACTCGACGACAGGCGGGATAGTCAGGCAGGCAGGGGTTTCGGTGGCAAGGGGAAACTAGAAGAGGAGGAGAGATGGTTCTACCCACCAAAGGGTCAGGGCCTAGAGACAAGACATACTCACGACTCGCACGAGCACACGCACACCACGATACTCCATCAGCGCACAGCTACACGAACGACACACTAGCGCGCGCCCGGACGACTCGGCACAATCCCACCCGCTTTATGGTAGGGACATCAATCACACTACACCTCGAGATGACACAGGTGGCGGGAAGAAGGAGGCCCACCATCGCGACCACAATTAGCCATAGAATGGCGACCGGCAGTGGACCGCGTAAGCAGGCCGCGACGTGACAGTCTGAGTGCGTGTGTGAGAGTAACCTCAGCGAATGAGTCGACGAATGAGAGAAGAAGCGGTTGCGCGAGTATCAGTCTAGGAGGAACTAAACGAGTCCCGGTTGTGGTTTTCTGAGATATACAACACGTGTTGGTGGCAACCCCACGCCTGTGCCAGGGGCCAGCCGCTTCAGACCCCCCGTCGCGACGGGTGCGTGCAGGCATAGGTACCTCCCCTCCCCACACAGCCTGCGCTAGAGGGAGCATTCCAACGCCGGGCCCCGGGCCAATACAAGGAGACACCGACAGGGGCACCTGCGCGCGGCGGCGCACGAGCACGAGGCCGCTCTCTTCACGGCACTACGCGCGGAGGGGAGACGGGAGCGGCAGAGGACGGGAAGCCGCTCTACTGCTCGACCCGACGTGACCAAAAAAGAGCATTTCCTCCCCCAGAGTGGCCCCCCAAGGAGCGTAGGAGCTGTTTCCCCAGCACGCGACGCCGAGGAAGGGCTGGAACCGAAGGTTTGCGACACATTATGTCAACCCGATAACCGATACGGAAGAACCTTCGTTTTTTGTATCATTTCCTTTTTGTTGAATGATCGGAAATAAAAAACCGCTGCAGCACCGCAACCTTGCTTACAAGTTATTAATTCCTATAATTTTTCCTATAAAACAGACCCAATCTGCTGCCGGTTAGTGAAGGGTGTTACCCACCCGCACGAAGGACATTCGGCCTCTGGAGAAGAAGTCTCCCTCTGTTGCTCCCCCAACTACGGGTCTGAGTTGCCAAGGACAGGAAGGTGTATAACAACTTGCCTTGCATCTCTGGCACGTTAGTTGTCGGGCCGAGCCCTCCTTCTTGCTTCTGTGATTAGCAAACTCCACACAGATTGAAAGTTAAAAACGTGGGAACGAATTGGCATAAACAACGGATACAGTTAAAACAACTGGATACAACGATAAAAAACACAAACACAAACACTTAAGAGTTCCAGCTACATGCTACACTATAACATTCAAACATTACAATAATGAAAAGCAAACCACACTATTTATTTTAGTTTTTTAGTTTTAGGTTATGTAGTGTTTTCAGTTTTAAAACCTGCGCCGCAAAATCTACTGCTGCCCACTTAAAGCTAAGGGTGGGTAATTTTTTTACTTGTAATATTTGGCAAAATGTCATAATCAGTAATCATAATCAGGCAGTCAGCTATTGTAGGTGAAGTGAGGCTGGGCTCTGAGAATAATCTGCTCATGCACTTTTGCTCATCCCTGCCTCTGTGTCCCCCCAAAAAATTGCCACCTGCTCATGTATCCACCTTTGACCAATCAGAGTTGAGGCTACAGATTTTCTCCATTCTATTGCTGTGTGTGTGTTGTGTGTGTGTTGTGTGTGTGTGTGGTGTCCAGTCCTCCATATTAAATGTGTAAAACCACATAACAAGTAGTATCAACAGAAGACAATGCAATTAATCCCTGTACTGTATTCTCCTTGGGCCAGCCTTTCGGACTGGGTGTCAGGCTAGGGAATTTTAAAAAACGGCATCCTTGGTTGAGTGGTGGAGAAAGAAGTTAGGTAATATAGTTCAAGCCCGAACATGCAGGTATACACAATTGAAATTCATAATTCATAATAATTCAAGTTAATCACTATGCAAATGAGAGTATAGCTAATTCATGGTCATTTTTAAGGTGCAGTCATTTCAGACTTTTACACAATTCAATTACTGTGTGGTAGTTAGATAACAGTAAGAGCTAAAATTAGAGCAATTGAAAGAGCGGAACATTAGTCTCCTTTCATCTCCTTCTCATGCACTGGTTAGTCATGGTTGTAAACAGTTCATGATTCCAATTAATTATATTTGTGAGTGGATTTGACCCTTCTTTAGCATATGCTATTGCTAACTATAGATATAGCAAAGGAACAACTTTTCATTGTTGTGGTTCTTATTTGTTTCATAAATCGTTGATAATCATTATATACTTCTAAAATTAGCGGGTTGTAAGACCCCTGCGTCGGTGAGTGTGGTGCGACATCCCATAAGCGCCACAACCACTACACGTACTGGTGGACGGGTTTGTACGAGGCTGGGAAGGGGATCATCACAGTATACCCACTACAATAAAATAGACACTGCGTAGTGCGATAAATGACATGGTAGATAAGTGATTTTAAAACAGTATGAAGATAACAGAAAACATAAAACAAGAACCAAGACAAACAAACGACAAAATCATTCGCACGTCGGGTCTCTTGTGTGTAGAGTATCGCGCTACCGCGATGCGCACCGTACCAGCAGTCCTCCTTGGTCGTCTCCCTACCTTGACCTTGGGGTTCACCTGTCTTTGAGATTTTACTTGTGAGGTCTGATTAGACCGAGTTGCGTTGGCGAGATATACACATCCAGATAACATCCGCATTTACTTGTCATTGTGTAGCATCTTCTTCATGTTGTCTACCCTCTTTCTTTTGTGCGGCTTCCTTCAGCTTGCTTGTGTCAAGTTTTTTCAGGGGTGTGCGGCTATTTGTTACATTGCTTATGTCCGCTCTCTTGACATAAAACTTTTTGCAAAATCAATACTTGTTGCATAATGAAGTGACTAACTGTAGCATAAAATCACACTGCTTGGTGAGATGGTCTTATGAGCTTTTATACTACCTTTTACAAAATGCTTGCCTATATATATTTCTTTATAATCTCCTGAGACAACTCTCTCCCTCTTCGCTTCTCCTGTGGTCTCATGTTCAGGTGTGGTACACCACCATGTCACCAAACAACACAGTCACTACTTTTTCACCCTTTAAACAGGCCAGACTGACTGGATTACAATGTTTGAAGACACCTGTGATGCTAATTAGAGGACACACCTTTAGTTTTAAACATTTTCCTAATGGTCAAATTATTTTCAATCTTTTTCTAGGGTACGATCATTTTTGTCCATGCTGTTTTCATTAGTTTGTTTTTTAAAAATTATTCTTGTTGAAAACCACAATTCAAAAGCAATGTCTGGATTTTCATTGTTAATTTCAGTACATTTTATTTTACTATTAATTATTTTGTCAGTTTTCAAGTTAATTTCAGTGACCATTGGTGGGTATTTTTCTTTTCATTAACAGAGGGGTACAAACAATTTTTTTGTTTGTGTACTTCACCGTGACACTGGAGGCTATACCGGCGGGGTTAATACCCCTGGCAGGTCTTACCAAGCGGGCAGGTTTATTAGGTAGGGTATCGGTCGACTAAAGGCAACACCTTGGTCCTCCAGGTGGGGGGTTAGGCGCTGGGGCTAACAACCCACCCCATAAAACAATTACCTGTTTACAGAAAACCTCAGAACAAAGAGAAACCCAAGATATCGCGCGCCCGGAGTGGATGGAACTTCGTCAGAAGGATTTATGGATTGGATTGGAATGAGATTGGATCCACATTATTGTACAATGTACCACGACCGGACCCGGAGTGAAGATGGACCTTCGTCAGAAGGATTTATGGATTGGATTGGATTGGATTGGATTCACTTTATTGTCATTGTGCAGACACTGCAGAGTACAACGAAATTAGGTTTTGTGACCAACCGGAAATGCAAAGGAGCAGTAAAGTGCAGTTTGTACATGAATTATCAGAGAATTATCGGAGCAGCATAGTTACAATAAGTGCAGTAAATATAAATAAATATAAATGTAGTAATATAAATATTCAAGTAGAGGGATAATTGTTCAGTCAACTAGCATAGGTAAAATAGAAATAGAATAAAAATAGAGTACTATGGGTGTTGATACAGGGGATAGGTAAATTCAAGTAGAGGGATAATTGTTCAGTCAACTAGCATGGATTAGTGCAATGGCCGCGGGGGTGGGGGTAGAGTTTAGGAGGGTGACAGCCGCAGGGAAAAAGCTTCCCCTAAACCTGCTAGTCCGGGTCCGGAGAGACCTGTAGCGCCTCCCAGAGGGGAGGAGGGTGAACAGACTGTGGTTGGGGTGAGAACAGTCCATGCAGATGCCACGCGCCTTTCGCAGGCATCGCTTGTGCTGGACAGCCTCGATGGATGGGAGTGAGGAACCGATGATGCGTTGCGCAGTTTTCACCACCCTCTGCAGGGCTTTCCGGTCAGAGACAGAGCAGTTGCCATACCATACTGTGACACAGTTGGTAAGGATGCTCTCAATGATGCTGCGGTAGAAGTTCACCAGGATCTGAGGAGACAGATGGGCCTTTTTTAATTTCCTCAAGAAGAAGAGACGCTGGTGAGCCTTCTTGATCAGCTTAGAGGTGTTGAGGGTCCAAGAGAGGTCCTCTGAGATGTGGACACCTAGGAACCTATAGCTGGTGACGCGCTCAACCTCCGTCCCGTTGATACGGATGGGGGTGTGTGTGCCACCTCTAGACTTCCTGAAGTCAACGATGAGCTCTTTCGTCTTCTTAGTGTTGAGAGCCAGGTTGTTGTTGGCGCTCCATGCAGTTAGGTGTTGGACCTCCTCCCTATAGGCCGTCTCATCGTTGTTGCTGATGAGACCAATCACCGTAGTGTCGTCTGCAAACTTGACAATCGTATTGGAACCATGTACAGTTGTGCAGTCGTAGGTGAAGAGGGAGTAGAGGAGGGGGCTCAGCACACAGCCCTGTGGAACGCCAGTGTTCAGGGTGAGGGTTGAGGAAGTGTGTTCATCCAGCCTGACAGACTGTGGTCTGTTGGTTAGGAAGTCCTGTATCCAGGTGCAGAGGGAGGTGTTGATGCCCAGCTCAGTAAGCTTGGTGATCAGTTTGGAGGGGATGATGGTGTTGAACGCTGAGCTGAAATCAATAAACAGCATTCTGACATAGGTGTTGCTGTTGTCAAGGTGGGAGAGGGCGGAGTGGAGTGCCGTGGAGATGGCATCCTCTGTGCTCCTGTTCTGGCGGTAGGCGAATTGGAAAGGGTCCAGTGTGGGTGGCAGGCAGGTTTTGAGGTGAGCCAGGACTAGCCTCTCGAAGCACTTTGAGATGATGGGGGTAAGTGCAACTGGGCGGAAGTCATTCAGGCTTGCTGCAGTGGAGTGTTTTGGCACCGGCACGATGGAGGAGGTTTTGAGGCAAACGGGGACAACTGCTTGGGCTAGTGACAGGTTGAAAATGTCAGTCCAGACCTCAGTCAGCTGCACAGCACAGGCCCTGAGAACCCGTCCGGGGATACCATCAGGCCCAGCAGCCTTCCGTGCATTAGTCCTGCTCAGTGCTGCACACACATCAATGGGGGAGAGAGTGAGGGGCTGGTGGTCTGCAGGGAGCACAGCCTTGATGGCCACCTCCCTGTTTTCCCTATCAAAACGTCCATAAAAGTGGTTAAGCGCATCAGGAAGGGTGGGGTCACTGGATGGGGGGGAGATGTTGGCCGGTTTGTAATCCGTAATGGCCTGGATGCCCTGCCACATGCGTCGGGTGTCAGAGTTGCTCTTAAAGTGCTCCTCGATCTTCAGCTTGTAGCAGTGCCTGGCCGCTTTGATGCCCCTCTTCAGGTTAGCCCTGGATGAGCTATAGGCCCGAGCATCACCTGAACTGAAGGCGATGTCGCGTGCCTTCAATAGGAGTCGGACCTCTCTGTTCATCCAAGGCTTCTGGTTAGGGAATATGGTAATCCGTTTGAGGGGGTGGTTGACACACTGTGTTGATTTTCAGAGTTCCATACGTTTCAGAACAGAAGGATGCGTCTAATATACAATATTCCGTGTGTGAGTCGATGGTGGCCTGAGTGGCAAAATCCTCTCCAGACAGTGCTACCAAACCGCTGCTGTAAGGAAGGCAGAGTCTGCTCCTCTGGCCAAACCTTGTACTGTCCTGTCACTGTGGTTTCACCCGTCTGATGAGTGTGGGAGTACTTAGGCAGTAGGAACAAAGAGAGGTGGTCAGATTGACCAAGGTGGGGGAGGGGGACGGCTTTGTAAGCATCAGCTATGTTTGTGGTATACACAGGTCTATAATGTCTTGTCTCCTCTATGTGGGGCATGAGAGCCAGTTTGGCGGAATTTGGGGAGTACAGGACTTTAGGTTGGAGTGGTTGAAGTCCACCCACACCGCAGAACATACAAGGCTGCCTGGGGGTCAGAGGTCTGTTGTTTCTGATTGGCATTGTGCAGTTCTTTCATTGCAAACTTCAGCATTAGCGTCCGGGGGAATGTAGGTGGCAGTCACAATGATTGATGTGAAACTCTCTGGGCAGTAATAGAAGGTCTACATTTCAGCATTAGGATACTCTATGTTAGTCCTAGCAGTGACTTTCGATGGTGGTATGTTCCCGTGCACCCAAGCTTTGTTAACATAAATAACACAGACACCCCACCTGTCTTCCCGGACTCTTCCTACATCGTACCCCTTTTTCCCGTTTCTCCTTGTCCCCCAGCCAGAAAAAATAAAAAAAAAAAAGTTGGTAAGCGTTCTGCGATCGATGGCCTATCCGGAGTTGCTGGGGCTAGGTTTCTGTGAAAATCAATGATTCTGTACATAATCCACCTGTGGTGGTGATCCTTCAGTCGCAGTTCGTTCGCATTTTGTAGCCAGTGAAATCGGACATTGTGGCGAGAAAGAGTGGAAGCGAGTGGTCTTGAGGTCGCTAG
>OLKM01007781.1:0-10815 GCA_900291075.1 Melanogrammus aeglefinus | reverse complement strand
AGGGAAAATATCCTAAAACCAAAAGCCAGCGAACCATAAAACCGAATCCAAATAGGAACCGCTACACCTAAAACCAAACCATAGAACCAAAAACCAAGCACAAATAGAAAACCCTGTCCCTAAGCAATAACCTTACCAAAACCCAAAAACCAAACAGAATACAATTGTCAACTCTTAACAGTGAAACCAACGCTAAGAGCAGAAACCAAACCCTACAAACCTTAGGAATTAGGAAACCCCTAGACTAAAATCCCAACCCTAAACCTTAACCATAAAATCAAACAGTCCACCCCACATTCAAGTTGGTCGCACAGGCAAATGTGATCACAATCAAGAATCCTTCATATTGCAAAGTTGTACAAATATCTCATTAGACCTTTATAAAGTGATTAACTCAGAGTTATATCAGTGTGAGCTGTTGATTATCAGTAGGATCAGGGTTAAACCCCTTCACTGTAACCTTCACTGTAAAACTGCATCTCCTCTAGAAGGCTCTGCTGGGATTCGAACCAGGATCTCCTGGTTACTAGACGGCGCTTTAACCATCTAAGCCACAGTGGCCCAATGGTCTCCAATATCATGTAAATTATTTATTAGTGCAACACACTGACCAGCCTGGCTAACCCAACTGGTGAGTTTCATTGTAGAATCAGGAAAAATTGTTTTGGAACCAATACAATTGCCAATTTGAGCATAGTTAGCTACATTCGTGCTAGCCCCACTGCTTGATGTTGCTGGGGAAATATAGCTTAGCACGACACGTAACGCGCTAACTGTTAAAGGGCCCCATCTAACCACCTGGGAGGGGATGTTGATACCCATTTCAAAATCCTCCATTTGGATGGATGATGGACATTCATGGAGTTGATATAAACCTTTCTTTGCCAGAGGAGATGCTCCAGTGTTGAGGGCCTGCTAATAATGCTATCACACTTTTGGATGTATTGATAACGTAGCCTGACGTAGCGGTAAACTCCCATTCTTTTTCAGAGTTTTACCATCAGGGGAACTATCCTAAAACCAAAGCTAGCGACCCATAAACCGAATCAAAGTAGGAAACGCTAACTAACAAAACCCAAAACCACTAGAACCAAAACCAGGCTCAAATAGTAAACCCTGTCCTAAGCAATAACCTTAACCAAAACCAAAACCAAAACATAATACAATGTCAACTCTTAACATGAAACCAACGTTAAAGAGCCAGAAAACCAAACCCTAAAACCTTAGGAAATTAGGAAACCCTAGACTAAAATCCAACCCTTAAACCTTAACCATAAAATCAACAGTCCACCCCACATTTCAAGTTGGTCGCACAGGCAAATGTGATCACAATCAAGAATCCCTTCATTGCAAAGTGTTGTACAAATATCTCCATTAGACATTTATAAAGTGATTAATTCAGAGTTTAATCAGTGTGAGCCGTTTGATTATCAGTCAGGGATCAGGGTAAACCCCTTTACCTTCACTGTAAACTGCATCTCCTCTAGAAGGCTCTGCTGGATTCGAACCAGCGAGATCTCCTGTTACAAGACAGGCGCTTATAACAACTAAGCCACAGTTTCCATGTTTTATAAGACACGTATATTTGATTTATTAGTCTAACACACGACCAGGTGTGGCTCTAACCCAACTGGTGAGTTCATTGTAGGATCAGAAAATGTTTTGGAACCAAATACAAATTGCCAATTGAGCATAGTTAGCTACATTTCTGCTAAGCCCCACTGCTGATTTTCCTGGGGAAAATTATAGCTTCGCACATCCCTAAGTTGAACGGTTAAACTGTTAAAAGGTTCGCATTCTACCACATGGAGGGATGTTGATTACCATTTCAAAATCCCGCCACTTGGATGGATGATTGGATCATTCATGATGATATAAACCTTTCTTGCCAGAGGGAGAAAGGCGAGCGCTCCAGTGTTGGAGGGCCTTGCTAAAATAATGCTATCACACTTTTGTATGTATTTATAACGTCCGCCTGACGTAGCGTAAACTCCCCATTCTTTTCAGAGTTTTACCATCAGGGAAACTATCCTAAAACCAAAAACAGCAGACCCTCAAACCGAATCAAAATAGGAAACGCTACCCTAAAACCAAACCTAGAACCAAAAACCAAGCACAAATAGAAACCCTGTTCCTAAAGCAACCACCCTTTACCATAAAAAAACCAAACCAAAACATAATACAATTGTCAACTTCTAACAGTAAAACCAACCCTAAAGAACCAGAAACCAAACCCTAAAACCTTGAAATTAGGAAACCCTAAACGAAATCCAACCCTTAAACCATAATATCAACTGTCCACCCCAATATTTCAAGTGGGTCGCACAGGCAATGTGATCACAATCAAGAATCCCTTCATTGCAAAACTGTTGGTACAAATATGTCCATCAGATATTTATTAAGTCATTTATTCCAGAGTTTAATGTTTTGATGGTCGTCAGTCAGGGTTCAGGGTAAACCCCTTTTACCTCACTGTGTACTGCATCTCCTCCTAAAAGGCTCTGCTGGATTCGACCCAGGATCTAGGGATCTCCTGTTTACTAGCCAGGCGCTTTAAACCATCTAAAGCCACAGTTGCCCCATGTTCAATAACATGTTTAATTATTTATTTAGTGCAAACACAGCTGACCAGGCCTGGGCTAAACCAACTGGTGAGTTCATTGTGGAATCAGGAAATTGTTTTGCAACCAATACAATTGCCAATTTGAGCATAGTTAGCTACATTTGTGCTAGCCCCACTGCTGATGTTGCTGGGGAAATATAGCTTAGCGCACGACCACTAACGGCTAAACTGTTAAAGGGCCCCATTCTACTCACCTGGTGGGGATGTTGATTGATACCATTTCAAAATCCTCCATTTGGGATGCGAATGAATGGATCATCATGATGATATAAACCTTTCTTGCCAGAGAGAAACGCCTCCAGTGTTGGAGGGCCCTTGCTAATAATGCTATCACACTTTTGTATGTAATGATAGCGTAGCCTGACGTAGCGTAAACTCCCATTCTTTTTCAGAGTTTTACCATCAGGGAAACTATCCTAAAACCAAAGCCAGCGAACCATAAAACCGAATCAAAATAGGAAACGCTAACCCTAAAACCAAACCTAGAACCAAAAACCAAGCACAAATAGAAAACCCTGTCCCTAAAGCAATAACCTTACCAAAAACCAAAACCAAAACATAATACAATTGTCAACTCTTAACAGTGAAACCAACGCTAAGAGCCAGAAACCAAACCCTAAAACCTTAGAAATTAGGAAACCCTAGACTAAAATCCAACCCTTAAACCTTAACCATAAAATCAACAGTTCCCAACCCCACATTTCAAGTTGGTCCGCACAGGCAAAATGTGATCACCAATCAAGAATCCCTTCATTGCAAAGTTTTGTACAAATATCTCCATTAGACATTTATAAAGTGATTAACTCAGAGTTTAATCAGTGTGAGCCGTTTGATTATCAGTATAAGGGATCAGGGTAAACCCCTTCAATGATAACCTTCACTGTAAACTGCATCTCCTCTAGAAGGCTTCTGCTGGGATTCGAACCCAGGATCTCCTGTTTACTAGACAGGCGCTTTAACCATCTAAGCCACAGTGCCCCATTTTCAAAAACATGTTTATATTATTTATTAGTGCAAACACACTGACCAGGCCTGGCTAAACCCAACTGGTGAGTTCATTGTAGAATCAGGAAATTGTTTTGGAACCAATACAATTGCCAATTTGAGCATAGTTAGCTACATTTGTGCTAGCCCCACTGCTGATGTTGCTGGGGAAATATAGCTTAGCACGACACTAACGGCGTAACTGTTAAAAGGGCCCCATTCTACCACCTGGAGGGATGTTTGATACCATTTCAAATCCCTCCATTGGGATGGATGATGGATCATCATGATGATATAAACCTTTCTTTGCCAGAGGAAACGCCTCCAGTGTTGGAGGGCCTTGCTAATAATGCTATCACACTTTTGGATGTATTGATAACGTAGCCTGACGTAGCGTAAACTCCCATTCTTTTTCAGAGTTTTACCATCAGGGAAACTATCCTAAAACCAAAGCTAGCGAACCATAAAACCGAATCAAAGTAGGAAACGCTAACCCTAAAACCAAACCTAGAACCAAAAACCAAGCACAAATAGAAAACCCTGTCCCTAAAGCAACACCCTTACCATAAAAAACCAAAACCAAAACATAATACAATTGTCAACTCTTAACAGTGAAACCAACCCTAAGGACCAGAAATCAAACCCTAAAACCTTAGAAATTAGGAAACCCTAGACTAAAATCCAACCCTTAACCATAAAATCAACTGTCCACCCCACATTTCAAGTTGGTCGCACAGGCAAATGTGATCACAATCAAGAATCCCTTCATTGCAAACTGTCGTACAAATATGTCCATTAGATATTTATTAGGTCATTTATTCAGAGTTTAATCAAGGTGAGATGTTTGATGGTCGTCAGTCAGGGTTCAGGGTAAACCCCTTTACCTTCACTGTGTACTGCATCTCCTCTAAAAGGCTCTGCTGGGATTCGAACCCAGGATCTCCTGTTTACTAGACAGGCGCTTTAACCATCTAAGCCACAGTGCCCCATGTTTAAAGACACGTATATATTATTTATTAGTCTAAACACACTGACCAGGCCTGGCTAAACCCAACTGGTAAGTTCATTGTAGAATCAGGAAATTGTTTTGGAACCAATACAATTGCCAATTTGAGCATAGTTAGCTACATTTGTGCTAGCCCCACTGCTGATGTTGCTGGGGAACGACACTAACGGCTAACTGTTAAAGGACCCCATTCTACCACCTGGAGGGATGTTGATACCATTTCAAAATCCCTCCATTTGGGATGGATGATATTAACCTTTCTTTGCCAGAGGAAACGCCTCCAGTGTTGGAGGACCTTGCTAATAATGCTATCACACTTTTGTATGTAATGATAGCGTAGCCTGACGTAGCGTAAACTCCCATTCTTTTTCAGAGTTTTACCATCAGGGAAACTATCCTAAAACCAAAGCCAGCGAACCATAAAACCGAATCAAAATAGGAAACGCTAACCCTAAAACCAAACCTAGAACCAAAAACCAAGCACAAATAGAAAACCCTGTCCCTAAAGCAATAACCTTACCAAAAACCAAAACCAAACATAATACAATTGTCAACTCTCTTAACAGTGAAACCAACGCTAAGAGCCAGAAACCAAACCCTAAAACTATAGAGAATTAGGAAACCCTAGACTAAAATCCAACCTTAAACCTTAACCATAAAATCAAACAGTCCACCCCCACATTTTCAAGTTGGTCGCACAGGCAAATGTGATCACAATCAAGAATCCCTTCATTGCAAAGTTTTGTACAAATATCTCCATTAGACATTTATAAAGTGATTAACTCAGAGTTTAATCAGTGTGAGCTGTTGATTATCAGTAAGGGATCAGGGTAAACCCCTTCACTGTAACCTTCACTGTAATCATGCATCTCCTTAGAAGGCTCTGCTGGGATTCGAACCCAGGATCTCCTGGTTACTAGACAGAGCGCTTTAACCATCTAAGCCACCAGTGCCCCATGATCAATTATCATGTTAATATTATTTATTAGTGCAAACACACTGACCAGGCCTGGCTAAACCCAACTGGTGAGTTCATGTGTAGAATCAGGAAATTGTTTTTGGAACCAATACAATTGCCAATTTGAGCATAGGTTAGCTACATTCGTGCTAGCCCCCACTGCTGATGTTGCTGGGGGAAATATAGCTTAGCACGACACTAACGGCTAAACTGTTAAAGGCCCCATTCTACCACCTGGAGGGGTTGATTGATACCATTTCAAAAATCCCTCCATTTGGGATGGATGATGGATCATCATGATGATATAAACCTTTCTTGCCAGAGGAAGACGCCTCCAGTGTTGGAGGGCCTTGCTAATAATGCTATCACACTTTTGGATGTATTGATAACGTAGCCTGACGTAGCGTAAACTCCCATTCTCTTTTCAGAGTTTAACCATCAGGGAAACTATCCTAAACCAAAGCTATGCGAACCATAAAACCGAATCAAAGTAGGAAACGCTAACCCTAAACCAAACCTAGAACCAAAAACCAAGCTCAAATAGTAAACCCTGTCCCTAAAGCAATAACCTTACCAAAAACCAAAACCAAAACATAATACAATTGTCAACTCTTAACAGTGAAACCACGCTAAGAGCCAGAAACCAACACCTAAAACCTTAGAAATTAGGAACCCTTAGACTAAAATCCAACCTCTTAAACCTTAACCATAAATCACGTCCACCCACATTTCAAGTTGGGTCGCACAGGCAAATGGTGATCACAATCAAGAATTCCCTTATCATGCAAAGTGTTGTACAAATATCTCCATTAGACATTTATAAAGTAATTAATTCAGAGATTAATCAGTGTGAGCCGTTTGATTATCAGTCAGGGATCAGGGTAAAGCCCTTTACCTTCACTGTAAACTGCATCTCCTCTAGAAGGCTCTGCTGGGATTCGAACCCAGGATCTCCTGTTTACAAGACAGGCGCTTTAACCAACTAAGCCACAGTGCCATGTTTAAAGACACGTATATTTGATTTATTAGTCTAAACACACTGACCAGGCGTGGCTCAACCCAACTGGTGAGTTCATTGTAGGATCAGAAAATTGTTTTGGAACCAATACAATTGCCAATTTGAGCATAGTTAGCTACATTTCTGCTAGCCCCACTGCTGATTTTGCTGGGGAAATATAGCTTCGCACATCCCTAAGTTAACGGTTAACTGTTAAAAGGTTCGCATTATTACCACATGGAGGGATGTTGATACCATTTCAAAATCCGCCACTTGGATGGATGATGGATCATCATGATGATATAACCTTTCTTTGCCAGAGGAAAACGCCTCCAGTGTGGAGGCCTTGCTAATATGCTATCACACTTTTGTATTTATTTAAACGTGCCTGACGTAGCGTAAACTCCCATTCTTTTCAGAGTTTTACCATCAGGGAAACTATCCTAAAACCAAAAAAACAGCAGACCCTCAAACGAATCAAAATAGGAAACGCTAACCTAAAACCAACCTAGAACCAAAACCAAGCACAAATAGAAAACCCTGTTCCTTAAAGCACACCCTTACCTAAAAACCAAAACCAAAACATAATACAATTGTCAACTCTAACAGTAAAACCAACCCTAAAGAACCAAAACCAAACCCTAAACCTTAGAAATTAGGAAACCCTAAACGAAAATCCAACCCTTAAACCATAATATCAACTGTCCACCCATATTTCAGTGGGTCGCACAGGCAAATGTGATCACAATCAAGAATCCCTTCATGCAAACTGTTGTACAAATATGTCCATCAGATATTTATTAAGTCATATTATTCAGAGTTTTAATGTTGGATGGTCGTCAGTCAGGGTTCCAGGATAACCCTTTACCTTCACTGTGTACTGCATCTCCTCTAAAAGGCTCTGCTGGGATTCGAACCCAGGATCTCTGTTTACTAGACAGGCGCTTAACCATTCTACAGCCCATGTAGGCCCCTGTTCTCAATAACATGTTTGATATTATTTATTAGTGAAACACACTGACCAGGCCTGGCTAAACCCAACTGGTGAGTTCATTGTGGAATCAGGAAATTGTTTTTGCAACCAATACAATTGCCAATTTGAGCATAAGTTAGCTATATTGTGCTAGCCCACTGCTGATTGTTGCTGGGGAAATATAGCTGAGCACGACACTAACGGCTAACTGTTAAAGGGCCCATTCTACCACCTGGGGATGTTGATTGATACCATTTGCAAAATCCTCCATTTGGGATGGGAATGATGGATCAATCATTGATGATATAAACCTTTCTTTGCCAAGGAGGACGCCTCAGTGGTTGAGGCCTTGCTAATATAATGCTATCACACTTTTGTATGTATTGATAACGTAGCCTGACGTAGCGTAAACTCCCATTCTTTTCAGAGTTTACCATCAGGGAAACTATCCTAAACCAAAAGCTAGCGAACCATAAAACCGAATCAAAGTAGGAAACGCTAACCCTAAAACCAAACTAGAAACCAAAAACCAAGCACAATATAGAAACCTGTCCCTAAAGCAACACCTTTACCATAAAAAACCAAACCAAAACAAATACAATTGTCAACTCTTAACAGTGAAAACCAACCCTAGAGGACAGAATCATCAAACCTAAAACCTTAGAAATTAGAAACCTAGACTAAAATCCAACCCTTAACCACATAAATCACTGTCACCCCACATTTCAAGTGGTCGCACAGGCAAATGTAGATCACATCAAGAATCCCTTCATTGCAAACTGTCGTACAAATATGTCCATTAGATATTTATTAGGTCATTTATTCAGAGTTTATTCAAGGTGAGATGTTTTGATGGTCGTCATCAGGTTCGGGTAAACGCCTTTACCTTCACTGTGTACTGCAATCTCCTCTAAAAGGTCTGCTGCTGGATTCGAACCCAGGATCTCCCTGTTTACTAGACGGCGCTTTAACATCTAAGCCAAGTGCCCATGTTCAATATCATGTTTATATTAATTTTTTAGTGCACACCACTGACCAGGCCTGGCTAAAACCCAACTGGTTAGTTCATTGTAGAATCAGGAATATTGTTTGGGAACCAATACATTGCCAATTTGAGCATAGTTAGTTACATGTTGTGCTAGCCCCACTGCTGATGTTGCTGGGGAAATATATAGCTAGCACGACCTAAACGGTACTGTTAAAGGGGCCCCATTCTACCACCTGGAAGGGATTGTTGATTGATCCATTTCAAAATCCCTCCATTTGGATGGATGATGATCTCATGATGATTATAACACTCTTTCTTTGCAAGAGGAACGCTCCAGTGTTGGAGGACCTGCTAATAATGCTATCAACACTTTGTATGTAATGATAGCGTAGCCTGACGTAGCGTAAACTCCATTCTTTTTCAGAGTTTTACATCAGGGAAACTATCCTAAAACCAAAGCCAGCGACCATAAAACCGAATCAAAATAGGAAACGCTAACCTAACACAAACCTAGAACCCAAAAACCAAGCACAAATAGAAAACCCTTGTCTTTTAAAGCAATAACCTTACCAATAACCAAACCAAACATAATACAATTGTCAACTCTAACAGTGAAACCAACGCTAAGAGCCAGAAACCAAACCTAAACTTAGGAATTAGGAACCCTAGACTAATAATCCACCTTAACCTTAACCATAATATAAAACAGTCCGCCCCACATTTAAGTTGTCGCACAGGCAAATGTGATAATCAAGAATCTTCATTGCAAGTGTTGTTAATATCTCTTAGACATTTTAAGTGATTATTCAGAGTTTATCAGTGTGACCGCTGATTTATCAGTCAGGATCAAGGGTAAACCTTACTGTAACCTTCACTGTAAACTGCATCTCCTCTAGAAGGGCTCTACTGGGGATCACATCCCAGGATCTCTGTTTACTAACCGTTTAACCATCTAAGCCACAGTGCCATGTATATCATGTTTTCTATTATTTATGTGCAAACACCTGAAGGCTGGCTAAACCCAACTGGTAAGTTCATTGTAGAATCCGGAAATTGTTTGGAACCATACATTGCAATTTGAGAAGTTAGCTACATTTGGTGCTAGCCCACTGCTGATGTTGCTGGGGAAATATAGCTTTAGCGACTAAGGCTAACTGTAGAGGGCATTCTACCCTGGAGGGATGTTGATGATAATTCAAATCCTCATTTGGATGGATGTGGATCATCATGATGATACAACTTTCTTTGCCAGAGAAAGCCTCCGTGTTGGAGACTTGTAATAATGCTATCACACTTTTGTTGTCAGATGCGTGCCCTGACGTAGCGTAAACCCATTCTTTTTCAGAGTTTTAACATCAGGGAGAACTTCTAACCAAAGCCAGGAGACATAAAGTCAATAGAAACCTAACCCAAACAACAGACAAAACCAAGCAAAATACGAACCCTGTCTACAGCAATAACCTTACCAAAAAAAAACAAAATACACAATTTGTCAACTTTAAGTGAAACAAACGCTAGAGCAGAAACAAACTAAAACCGCTTAGAAATTAGGAAACTAGACAATATCCTTAAACTTAACCATAAAATAAACAGTCACCCATTTCAAGTTGTGCAGCGGCAATGTGAACAAATCAAGAATCCTTCTTGCAAAGTGTTGTAAAATATCTCCATTAGACATTTATACAGTTGATTAATTCAGGTTCTAGTGGTTGAAGCGTTGATTATCGTCCAGGCTAGGGTGTAAACCTTACTCACTGGTAAATATTCCTTATGAAGGGTCTGTGGATTCGAACAGGATCTCTTTTACTAGACGGCGCTTTACAACTAAGCAAGTGCATGTTTAGAGACACTATATTTGATTTGTAGTCTAAACACACTGACAGGCGTGCTACAACTGGGTGAGTTCATTGTGGAAAGAAATTGTTTTGGAACAATACAATTGCCATTTGAGCATAGTGGGTAATTTCTGCTAGCTGCTGATTTTGCTTGGGGAAATACTAGTTGCACATCCCTAAGTTAAGGTTAATTGTTAAAAGGTTCGCATACTACACATGAGGATGTTGATAATTTAAATCGCCACTTGGGATGATGATGGATCATATGATGATATACTTTCTTTGCCGAGGAAAGCTCAGTGTTGGGACGGGCCTTGTCTAATAGCTTCAAACTTTTAGTATGTTTTTGATACGTCGCCTGAGTAGATAAACTCCTTCTTTTACAAAAGTTTTTAACCATCGGGAAACTATCCTAACAAACACAGCAGACCTCAAGCCGAATAAAATAGGA
>OLKM01007780.1:0-10815 GCA_900291075.1 Melanogrammus aeglefinus | reverse complement strand
TTTTGATGAGGCAGTAATGTGAGCAGTTCGCCAGGCATCGTCACAGTGGCATAAGTCTTGTCACTTTAAATTCTGTGCAGACAAACTGGAAAGAGCACGGAAGAGGCGAGAGCTAGTTTTTCTGAAACCTGTGCTGCAGCTGAAAACGACAGCGGCGTGAGCCTCTGGACAGAGCGCATGTTTGTTTTGTGGAAAGTCTGATGGACGACTTCAACACTACGAGAGTCTTGATGCAGATGAGATCTCAAGGTTAAGGCCACAGAACTGGGTGATACAGAACTATCAAGCAAGACTTGCGGGTGGTGACGTCATTGCTTTAGAGGCAAAATATCACCCTGACTTGCTTGACTGGTTTCGAATCGACATCAGATCGCTAACTAGCACAACGCACAAACTCCTCAGACTGTAAGAAACAAGAGAGACAAATCAAATCCAAGCCTTTGTAGAGCTTGTCAGCCATGTGGAAAATTCTGTGAAGGTGGTCAATTCCACTTCAAGTTCTCATCCCTGCGTGAACTGTATGAAAACCGCCTGCTCAGCTTGGTATCACAAAGGAAATCAACAAGTGTCCGCTTCAAGGAACAAGTCCTGAAGTACTTTCCCTATGCTCAGGAGCAAAGAGATGGAAGAATGTGTACTTGTTTTTGAACCAGGATGCAGGAAATGTTGAAGCAGACATTGAACTCTGACCATGTGGAGGATGCACTGATTCTAGCCAAGGCTGCCAAACTGTTGCGCCGTGATATATTTCAACTCTGCTGGATTCAGGTTCAATGCCTCGTTCCCCTCGGAATGCCAGCAGAACTCTGTTCCCACCAGTCTCAGACCTTGTCACAATGATGCTGGTCGGTGCAGACCTGAAGGATCCAGCGCACTACTGACTCCCAGGCCTGCCTCACTATCTCACAGGACCATCTTGTTTAACTGTAAGAAGAAGGCTTCAACTCAAATCACGACATTCACTGGAGTACGAACACACCTTTCCACTTTACATCGGACTAAGTATGCACACGCGACCAGGTCAAAGAAAGTGATAACACAGCTCTTTGATTGGGCCTCGGTGTCAGCTATGATCGGGTGGTGGAAGTGGAGAATCAGCTGGCTACAGCTGTCTGTGGAGCACATTGAGAAGAACGGTGTTGTGTGTCCTGCTCAGCTACGCAAAGGCCTCTTCACTGGTTAGTGCTCTCGACAACATTGATCATAACCCATCAAGCACCACAGCCAAAGGTTCCTTCCATGCACAGGCATCAGTCTTTTTCAGTTCCCCTCCATGTCTAATGTGGGACACTGCCAGGATGGAATAGGATGCCTTCGCCAGAAACAAAAAGGAATCATCGCTTACTTGACAACTTCACCAATGTGCCGGCAGTTGCACTCAAGAAGCTAATGTGGCTGTTTCCCAAGACACCCAATCCGACAAAACAATCGAGGGACACCTTAGTGGAGCACATGTGAAAGAGGAATGCTGGATTGAGCATTCACTGGAGGTGATCGAAAAGGAGGAGCTAGACCAGGGAGACATTTGTGGCCTGGTCAGCCTACCACGCATCTCTACATGATGTATCAGATGACCTGCAGCCTGCTCTCACTCAGCTCTTGCCACTGTTCTACGAGAAGGCTGCTACGGCTTCCATGATCAAGCATGGGATGGATGTACAGCGTGAAGCCACACAGTTCCTGAATCCAGGACAGATCCCAGTAATGGCTGTGGACGCACCACTGTACGCACTGGCCAAATATGTTCAGTGGAACTGGCCTCAAACACATGGTGAAGACAAATGTGTAGTCATGTTTGGTGGCCTCCATATCGAAATGGCAATGTGGAAGACATTTGGTGACTATTTGGAAGCTTCTGGATGGACCACAGCACTGACTGAGGCCGGGCATTTGCATCCACTGGCACAGCCGACTCCTTCCTCAAAGCATCCCACCTCACCAGGACAAGACATGCCCATCAAGTGAGCGCCCTGGCACTGGCAAAGTTGCAGCACAATGCCTTCTTGTACATGATGCCTGAGGGACCACATGATGAGAAGACCAAAGAAGCCTGGGAGACAAGACATGATCAGAAAGAGTCCAACATTCCAGTACTGGGATACCATCCTCAACATGGAACTTCTGGGTCTGATATTTGTGCGGGCCCACAGAGAACAGGATTTTCCACTCTATGTGGAGACACTCAAGGCTCTTGTTCCATGGTTCTTTGCCCTTGATCACCAGAACTACGCACGATGGATCCCTGTCCACATTCGCGACATGGAAAGCTTGCCCTCATCCATTCACAGGGAATATCAAGAACATGGCCATTGGGTCGTTAACAAGACCACAAACAGATTCTCTAGCATGCCGATAGATCAGGCTCATGAGCAGACACAACGATCTGGTGAAGGGTTCCGGGGGTGCAGTGGGACTCACAGAAAATCCCTCTGCCTTCAAGAAGTGGATGATCGCAGGGCCTGAACAAGCACGACTCCTAAAAGAGTTTGAGCAAGAGTATATGTCAGAAGAAGTCAAGAAACAACAACATCACGAAGAAGGACTGTCCACAACAGAAGATATTCAAAGGCCAAGCCCTCACTCTGGTGACCACCATCAGTGGGATGAGCAATCCGTTCCTAGACAACACCCAGAGCTACTTACGCTGGACACACGAAATGTGATTGACGGTCTGTGGTCAACACTGTCCCGCACCTGTGGAATCAGTGGCAGGGATCAGTACAACAACTACAATAAGACAGTGATAGTGGACCGCACACACTCCATCCATGAGCCATCAAAACATAACTCGCTGCGCGCTCTTCAGATGCCCAACACCCAAGACCAAGAGCAAGCAGGCAGGGCAGATCTCAACATGTGAAGGATGATGTGGCACTCTTCTCTACGATTGTACATAGGCCACTCAACACAGAGAGGGGGACCTGAGCACCTTCTTTTGAGCACGAAAACCATCCATACCTCCTTCTCTATCTGATAGAGGGAACTACGGCTGGGAAAGAAGTCAGATCTGCTAAACGTCCTTGCACAGAAGACACAACCGGAACCTCCTGCTACTTTTGATGTCAAAGTACTTGACGGAGCTGCTGTGGTCCACTTCCCTGTCCCCTACCACATCACACGTTTGAAGAATATGCCAGCTGTTGTCTTTATTCCCCACATCATGAAACACTTGTGGACCTCTAAAAGAGTTGACGTCGTCTGGGATACTTACTTCCCCAGCAGTCTAAAAGAGTCAACCAGGGAGAAGCGAGGCAAAGGGATACGACGGAAGGTGTCTGGTCAGAACAAGCTGCCGGGGAATTGGCCGGATTTCCTGCGTGACCCTAAGAACAAGGAGGAACTCTTCACCTTTATCTCAGGGAAGATTTGAGTCCACTGTGTGGCCAGAGGGAAGCTGGTCTTCATTACCTCTGGAACCAGAGTGGTCGGCACAGACACCACAGCCACTCCATGCTGCCATGCAACCATGAAGAGGCCGATACTAGGATACTGATCCACCTACTTGATGCCCTGAGCATGGCTCTTTCTTACCTGCTTGGTGCGCACTGTGGATACAGATGTTGTTGTGATCCTCATTGGCAAAGTTCCATGCCCTGCTCACCCAGTATCCAGCTGCAAACATCTGGATGGCTTTTGCACTGGCAAGAACTACACCTATCTGGCATGTAAATACCATCAGCCACGCTCTGGGAAAGGACAAGTCAACCGCTCTTCCAGTCTTCCACTGCTACACAGGCTGTGACACAACCTCAGCATTCTGTGGGAAGGGGAAGAAGTCAGCATGGATTGCTTGGAACTCCTACCCAGAGGTCACACAGGCCTTCAACTACATAGCAGCAAATCCGCCACACCTGCTGTGACCATAGATGCCCAACATTCCGATGTCTGGAGCGCTTCACTGTTGTTCTTTATGACAAGACGAGTGAATTGGAATCAGTGAATGGTGCAAGAAGAGAGTTGTTCTGCCAGAAGACCAAGGCAATGGAACATATTCCACCAACCCAAGGAGCACTGATCCAACACGTGAAAAGAGTCACTTACCAGTCTGGGATCTGGTCAACATCCGAAAAAACCCAGCAGCCAATACCCAGCCCTGAAGGATGGGGATGGACACTGGATGTAGACAGCCAGGCCTGGCTTCCTGTGTGGAGCACCTTGCCAATCGCTTCAAAAGCCTGCAGTGAACTAATCAAATGCAGTTGTATAAAGGACTGTACGGCAAGGTGCTCATGCAAAAAAGCACAGTGGAATTGCACAGGCCTTTGCAGTTGCAAATGTTACACCAACTAAATACACTAGCAAACTAATAAGAAAGGAGGGTTGGTTTTGGGGGGGGGGGAGGTAAATGAAAATTCCAGGGGGGACTGATGTACTGGTTCCGCTTCTCTCTCTCCCCTGCATGCTGTTGGACAAAGGCTGAGCACGATACAGGACGATGCACGATGATTTTTTATCACAAAGGGAAATTCTTTTAGGGAAGGGGTTTGTTATTTTTTGTGCACCACTGTTTCCCCTGTTTGTGTAACATTAAAGTTCAGTTTACCTTTATATTCTGTGTCCAGAATTAATATATTAATATATTTTTGGCATAAATAATTATCTAATGATATTCTCAATACCTTTATTGCATTCATTGACAAAGAAAATGTATATTTTGACACCAAGATTGACCTTCACAGTGGCTTGGAAGATTGATTTATTAGCATTTTATAGCAGAAGTTTTGTCAATCCAAGATGGCCGCCTTCCACCATCTTGATTCTACTGTTGGTAAAACATCACCTTACTGATATTCCTAACATCTTTACTGCATTCATTGACCCAGGAAATGTAATTTTTGACACCAAGATTGACCTTCTAAGTGACTTGGAAGCTGATTTATTGACATTTATAGGTTTTACATGCGAAAATCTTGGAAATCCAAGGATGGCCGCCTTCCACCTCTTGATTAAGTGGAACCCCCTCTAAATTGAAAGGTATAGTGATGGAGAGCATGTGGAAAAAATTTGGTGCTTTTGTCCGCCGTGTCCCCATTTTTTTGCTAAGCCACCTGACTATTATGCCATATTGAGAGCACATTCTAAGAAGCTGCTGCAGGCCAGCACTGGAGGGAGACAGTACCACCAAATCATCAGCGTAAAGCATATGATTAATGAGGCTATCCCCCACCAAACAGCCAGTTCTACACTCCTTTAGGTCTTCAGATAGACGATCCATGTACAGATTGAATAGTAGCGGGGACAGAATTCCGCCCTGCCGCACTCCATTGGAGACATAGAAGGGTGTGGATATACTCATCCCCCACCTAACTTGCACATTTTGGTGAGAGTACCAGAACTGCAGTATCCTAATTATATAAGAGGGGACCCCTCGCTCAAGCAGTTTAGCAAACAGTTTCCCTGATTGATAAGACGGTCAAAGGCTTTTGACGCAATCCAGGAAACACATGAAGACTGTGCTATTTCGTGATCTGTACCTATGGACAATTTCTTTAAGTGCATAAATACACAGATCAGTTCCATGCTTACTCTTAAAGCCAAACTGGTTATCTGTTGATAATACTATATAATCTGCAAGCCTATCCATAAGGATACCTTCTAGTACCTTGGACAGTATACTTGCAAGTGCAATAGGCCTATAGTTATCAATACCAGTTAATTGACCAGTCTTATTTTTAACTACAGGTATTAACAAGACAGATAACATGGATCCTGGGAGTATGCCATGCTTCATTAACCCAGAAAAGCATAGAGCAAGCAACACAGAAATACTTTGGCTAGAGTATTTCAGATGTTCTGCTGTTTATTTTATATCCTGCCCACAGGCTTTTTTTTTATTTTAAGTTTCTCAATAGCATAAGATACTTCATCTGGCCAGATGACTACACCATCACTGAGAGGTATTTCACCTATGTTAAACACATCACTCTTCACACAGTTAAAAATGTTCTCATAGTGTCTCCTCCATAGCTCTGCAATGTTTTCAGGTTCAGTAATGCCATCAATGCTAGAAGGCAGAGGCATCTTGCTGTTGTTTACCACCTTCACCTCCTTCCAGAACTCATATACATTATTAATTTGTAACTTTTTCGCCATAGAGTTCGCCCTCATAGTCTGCTCATTTCTTTTTATAAAACGCACAGCATATTTAAATCTAGCATTAGTCCGTACCTTTTGCTCACAGACTGGGCCATGCCTCGGTTTGCCTGCTAAAACCCATCTTCTAAAAGCATCTTTTGCCTGAACTACATGAACATAGTCATTCCACCCTGGTCATTGGGAATAATAGACATGATAGACTTTAAAGTTCAATGTCTCTTTTATTCAAAACATGTCTTTCATTAACACATTGTAGCTCTTTTACCCCTATAATAAAGAGGGCAGGGCCCAAGGGTTCTTCGATCAATCTTAAATTATTAGTTTTGATTTCCTATATTATGCTAACCATATAACACCAGCACCCTGATTAAATATTAACCACTAAACACACAAAATATCCACACTACACGTATTTAGTAAGCCAACCAACAAAAAGGTAAGTAGTTAAAACGTTTACTTATTTGAGAACACCACAAGTGGATGTCACAGATCCCATATCGCACATCCCATTACCATACAGGCTACAAGTAATTAACATTACTAACTAAGCCGGCACATAAAAGAAACAAAATAAAACAATCCTTTACAAAAGTAAACCCGGTTGCAGGCCTGTTGATGAATAGTCCTGCTCGCTCCTCCGAGCCAAGAGAACTCGGTCGGTTACTTACGTCCAGGTGAAACGCGATGGGCATCCTCGAAGGTCAGTTAGAGTACTGGGAAAGTCCGTGGAAGTCCAGATAAGAGTACTGGGAAAGTCCGTGGAAGTCCATTAGAGTACTGGGAAAGTCCGTGGAAGTCCATTAGAGTACTGGGAAAGTCCGCGGAAGTCCATTAGAGTACTGGGAAAGTCCGCGGAAGTCCATTAGAGTACTGGGAAAGTCCGTGGAAGTCCTGAGGAAGTCAGTGGAAAGGACACAGGCGCTCCTCACTGCTTGTCGCGTGATTTCCTTCGCCCGAGCCCGGTCAGCCGAGAAGCCCACCCGCGTGGTCCAACCTAGTCTCACGGAAAAACGTGACACTGTCACGTCATTTAATCTATTCATTCGTGATCTTGGGCACGTAATTTCAAGATCAAATTAATTTCCATTTCCATCTCACTCAAGATTCAATGCATCTCAGTGTTGCTTGACGAGCGCACGGGGCCGAGCAGCGTCTTCTCGTCTGCCTCCATTTTGTTTCAACGCAAATGACGCACCGGGTCAAAGGGCACTATAGAAGTGCGATTATAAATCAGCATTAATTTTTTAAACGTTTTAATGTTATATTTTCGGTTATTAATTCATCGAAATGAACTTAATTTGACAGTCCTAAAATGATAGGAAAAAGTTTGCTCAGGAACCAAAATGATTGCCAACAATCAAACAAAAGCATACACAATAATATATATTTTGCGGTTAATGTGGAACGATGTCCATGTAGCACTATGCCCCCTCCAAGACCATGTTGGTCAGTTTCTGGTCCAGTGGAGGCTGACATCGCCTCGCCGGTATCTGCATGATCGCCGGCTCATGGCTTCATCATTGTCTCCAAACGTTTGCTTCCTGCTCTCCTCCTCTCTAGAAGCAAAGTCGTTGATGAGGTCATCTAACGGTAGCTGCTTTATGCTGATTATAGCAAATCTTCTGAAGCCACCCTGACCCATGAATGACTCAGGGGGATCATAATGAGCCTTTGGCAACTTTTGAGCATAGCTGCGTTACCTCAATACACAAGGGCACTTTGTGTTGAGTAACACAAAGTGCCCTTGAGAGAGTACATATAAAAAAAGAAATGAACGAAAAACGCTTTGGGCTTCGAGGCCACCTGGCCGCATCAGGGACCCTATACCATCGGAAAGGGTAATGACCTATCGATCACATCGCAGGGGCCAGCCCCATAGCCTTATATTCAGTATAAAATGTTATCAAAATGTCTAACGGAGTATCAAAAGACGTGAGACAGAGATGAAGTATCCACTGAAACATTAACTTAATAAACAACAATAACAAATGTGTATTAGGCAAATTAAATCAGATAGGGGGCTAACGCTTTTCCAACAGGAGAAACGGCTGCTGATGCTTATGAGGGGTGTGGGTGGGTGTGTTGTTTGTCTTCATATCAGGAAACTATTCTTTATTGGTAGTAATCCTAAAGCTACCAAGTTGTAAAGAGAGAGAGAGTATAGAGGCTCTCTTTTTCTCTACATTTTTCCATCAAAAGAAGTGTTGAATTCACACAACTGTGGTTAAGTTATTCCAACAGGATAGACTAGTGTTCAAAGTGAACCCACATTATTGACAACACATTTGCCAGTTAGACACCCTCTTCTGGTTCTCCAGTGCGACGATGGATCCATGAAGAATGCTGGGAGATGATCCCCCTGATTTGTTTGCCTTCTAAAGGCCACATACACATATGAACACACCGCTCCCAGACCACTCCACATCGGGAAAGATGTATCTACTTGGGTCATCCAACTTGGAGTATTTTTGTTCAGACTTTTTGTTTCCCCAACTTGATAACTGACATCATAGAGAACATAACCGGGGATTAGTTATGGAAGTATTCAATTAGTAGTTTATTTTCAAGTGGTTTTGCTTTTTCAAGGAGATCATTGGATCTGTAATTACACTTTTCTGAAACAAAGCAGTGTTTCCTTAGCTCTTTTTTAACCACACAACTTGAATGCTCGCAACTCGTAACGAGTTTACAAATGAACAACTTCCAAACGATGGTCATGAGCGCATCGAAGGGCTTGAGCATTCTGGTGGCCTAGTGTCCATGGCTCCCTCTCCTGCTGCCCAATCGCTTCACATCAGCTTCTCATCCACAAGGGAAGGACGGAATTCCAGGAGCCAGGGGGTCAACTTGGCCTAACGAGAATCCTAAGCCATTCCACCTCAAAATGCGGGGGGGGGGGGGGGGGGGGGGAGGGGGGGGGGGGGGGGGGGGGTGTCTGCGAGTTTGGGAAGTTAGAGACCCGAGTTTGTTTGTGCTGGTGGAGTCCAGGGTAAAGAGAGGGCGTATGGGGGTCTTACTGGAGGGCTTTTGTTGTTTGTGTCTCAGCTTTCATCTTCTATCCCTTCTCTCCAACATCTCTGCAATTCTAATGACGCACACAGGCACGCACGCACGCACGCACGCACGCACGCACGCACACGCACGCACGCACAGCACTGCACGCACAGCACGCACGCACGCACCACGCACTGACGCACGCACGCACACACACACACACACACACACACACACACACACACACACACACACACACACACACACACACACAAACTTATCTCACAGACATGCACATAACACCATGCACACATATAAACAACACGCAACGTCAGATAAGCATATATGTACACAGTACACACTCTCATGCATGTACACACACATAAACACACACACACATGCATACACATACAAACACGCTATTGTGGTGAGCAGCGCTTGGTAGCGTGCCAACAGGGTCCCTGCCACAGGGGGGGTCAGGGCCACAGATGTGAGGGCATTCTGTCTGAGCGGCAGACGGACGGGGGACAGAGAGCAAAGATGGCTGTACCCTCGGCACCTCTGTGGCTGGCGCTTGTGCCGACGACATGGCCCCGCCTTAACGTCTCGTTCTACACGCGGCTCTCCGCCGGGCCGCGGGCCAACAACCTGTCTCTCTCGACCTAATTATGCAGCGCGTGTCTTCCTTCCTTTGTGGAGACTGGTTTGGTTGGGGGGGTTGGGAAAAGACAAATATTCTAATTGTTTGGTTTCTCCCCCTCTGAACGTGATGTGAGAAAGTCATTTCGATTGAAGGCTCTATATTACGTGATTAAGATTTTAAATGTCTCCCCCTCTTGCCCTCATATGAGATCTATGAACGGGCCCCATACCTACCTTCAGGCCCTCAAGTGGATTAATGCACTGTCGTGCAATTCGTTTTGACCCCTGAGTGTGGCTTCCAGATCCATAAACCAGCACAAGGTAAATATAGACGTCCCTCTCAGCGCGCGGCCTGGGACGCCCTGCAACAAACCAAACCGGGCCAACAGGGTCCTCCTTAAGCGATTCATTATCCTCCTCCCAACAGGCCACCAGGAAATCAATCCATGGGCCACGCAAATACTGTACAGGGGGGGAGGGGGGTATGGAAACATCCCTCTGGTTCCCCCGTCTCCCATCAATCATACTTTGTGTGTGTGTGTCTGAATGTGTGTGTACATGTGTGTGTCCCTCCCTCCAGTTGTGTTGAGTTGTTACCTAGTGCATCGTCACTGTCCACAGGAGCAGACGTCAGCCGCGTCAGTCTCAATCTGACTTCATTATTCTGCAGATTCCTGCCACAAATGTCCATTATCCCCAAAATCAATGTTGACACTGTCCAATCCACCTTGACTTCTTAATAATCAGACCTAATCAATTGATGGTTACTGTGCCCATGAAGGAATGACGATGCCCCTATAAAGAATAAAGTACACCCATTGAACGATGCCTCCATTAAACCAATATCTTGCTGACAATTTAGTTATCTTATAAATACATTATGTGTCGTGCGGAGTTTCCCCTGTTTGTTAGCTATGGAACCAATTCCCCTTTTGTGATCCAATGTGCCTTTGGTGAGGTTGTGGTCTGCCCATCCCGCTTCTCTCTATAATGGCTGGATGTTCACTTTCGCGTGCGCGGGAGATGAGCCCTGTTCAAGGAGCAAGTGAGACATGCGCTAAAGGATCACACTCTGTCACGCAG